>JZSA01002550.1:0-25904 GCA_000956155.1 Cotesia vestalis | reverse complement strand
TTAAAAAAAAAAAAAAAAAAAAAAAAAAAAAAAAAACTATATTAATGAATGCAACCGGCAGTGACTTGATAAAATCATAATTTCAGTATTATTAATTATTTTATATGACTTAAGGCATTGATTAATAAAAATGATAACGATTAAAAAGCTATACAAAGGCTCTAATATAATTTATAAATTCGTTGAACGCAATTAATTTGTATATAATATATTATAGCACCACGGTAAAAATAATAATTATTTTTATGGTCTTATGGCAGTTAAAAAAGCAGATAAATAATAAATCTGGCATTCATTAAGGATATCATTCACTTAATCAAATGCAATGATTTAAAAATAAATTTTTATTTATTTATTTATACTCCGAGCTCCTCAGATTTTGAATGTAAGTGTCTCGAACGTAATTTTTTAAGATTTTCCAAGTATGACCGACCATGCGATCGTTTTTCTTTAATAGTATTTCTGTAATCGGGCCTGAAAATAATGTTTCATATTAACAATTATTTATAATGTAGACAGATTCTGTGTAAGCATGTACTACACCCTAAATATCCTTCAATGATCAACTTTAATTAAAATTAGTAAAATTTTAATATATTTACAAACATATTTCTTGACTTTCAGTCCGACTTGACTGAATAATAAATAAGAAGCCCATAAAAATAATAAATATTATTAAAAAAAAAAAAAGAAGAAAAGTTTGAACCAAATAAATTAATGGACTCAATGTAAAACAAAAATTTAACATAATTACAGTATTGGTAGTGTGTAATAAAATAATTTCTTACCGTCTAACGCCTTTAGGTCTTTGATAAGCTAAAAATGAATTGTCATTGTGAAACGACGGCTGATGAATTTCATTAGAGTGCTCACAATGTTGTCCAGAGGTACCATGAGGACAATAGCATTCATACCCAGATTCTTTTTCAATACAATTTCCCTTACCGCAGATACCTTAAAAATTTTAAACCGGTCAATTAGTAAAAAAAAATGACTAAACAAATAAAAATGAATTATTCACCTGGATAACAAGACTCGCCAACATTATCGCAAAGATTACCACTGTATCCTGTACGACAAAGACAGGTGTAACCATTTTTGGTGGGAGCTTCTTGACAAACACCGAAATTATGGCAAGGATTTTTAGAACAGGTCTCACATGTTGATACGCCAACACTGTCAATTTCATCACCAATAAGGTCAAGTGGTTTGTCATTAACAACAACTCGAGAAATACATCCAACAAAACCAACGTAGTTTATTCCCGCTTGTTGATGGAAAGTAACCGAACTAGGTACGCCACCAACATAAAGTGGTTCTTTCAAATCTAATCTCTGTTTTCTGCCTATGGCTGCAGCTTTGTAAGGGCCTTCTCCATCAACTAGCATATAACTATCCTTTCTAGTACGATGAAGTTTTATGGTATGCCACTCGTCCAAAGATATTGATTTATTTGATCGAATTGTTGCAGTACCAGAGCCAAGATCAAATCTAAGTAAAATAATAATATAAAATAAGTAATATATACTTTTTTACTCAAATAAAAATATCTATTTTTTTCACCTGAATTCTGGATAACCATCGTTCAATAATAAAGAAACAAGATCGCCGGTACCGTCTGGAGATTCGGCGTTGTAGAGAATTGTTCCATCGTAATGTTCAGGCTTGAAAGACACTTCAATGTTAAATCTAAGATAAGAATCCGGTAACGATGGGAGGGCAATATAACTACGAGGTCCCTGGTTAAATTTCGGTACAACTCCCGTTACCACCAAAACTTTTGGAACTTCAGTGCTCACTATACTGTTGGATACGTTGCATATATATGTTCCTGCATCCTCAGCCCTTACTTTAGATAATTGTATTTTATTCTGCATAAAAAAATTACTTATATTAGAAAAATTGTCACGCGTGAAATTCAAAGGATACCAATAATGATTAAAAAATTCATACGTCATTTATTATCGGCATAGGAAGAATACCACCTAGTTTACTCCACTTGTACGTTATTGGTTTTTCTGAATTCCATTCTGTTGGAGCGCTACATTCAAGTGCGATACTCGAACCATACGGTACGTTTTTTACTTCGATAGCTGGTTCATCATTTTCCCCACCTGGACAATAAATTGCTCAACGTGTTACAACTATTTTATATGAATAAAATTTTTAACAGATTTGAATAAATTTTTCATCAATGTTACTTACAAATAAATTTCAATCAATAAATTTGTGTGCGTTGAAAAGCGCAAAAAGATTTTATTGAGTTAAATAATAATTATTTTATTTTATTGTATTGTATAGTTTAGTATGCAAAAAATAGTTACTTTAAATACCTTGGACAACGAGATTATATTCTTGCTCAAATACACCCTCAGATGAATCAACTCGACACTTATAAATACCGCTGTCACGCATTTGTACGTCATTGAATCTCAGATTTTCTTCATAGCTACGTGCAGAGTATGGCAGTGGATCACGATCGGCTCTGAACCATTGATATTGTGGGCGACCGGGATACCGTGAAGAAAATACACATCGTAGTTCAAATGTGTCTCCAACATTTATGATATCCGCAGACGGTTCAATGTGAACGGAGGGACCAGCAGGCTCTATAATATTAAAAAAAAAAATAATAATAAATAAATAAATAATTTACCAACAGCAATAGATTTTTGGCGATAAAAAAATAATGAAACTAAACTAATAAAAAAGCACTAATGATTAAAAACATTGAGGTATATGCAAACACACACACGGGACACAAAAATCTCAAAACAAACCACGTCGTCGCTGAAGATAGTGGCGATATCGCGAGATGCAGCAGAAACGTTCATCAGTAGCGGCGTTGCAGTGAATATAGCCATCACAAATGTTATCCAACGGAATGCATTCTTGACTTCTGCATAGGTACAGTCCCTTAGCATATTGTACCGAAGGATATATTGGCATGCAATCCGCAAACGAATTAACAACTAAATCATAACGCGAGTTATAAAATAACTTAAAGTCATTAATATTAATTAATGATAACAGAGATGAGCCATTGTCAGACGTTTCTCAACATAATTTAATTTTTAGCAGAAATCAAACCATTCAATATATATATATATATAATATAAATAAAATTTCAAAAACATAGGCATGAAAATAATTATCACACGACTTTTCATCATCTTATCGATTGTATTGCTGTTTGAAAAATGATGAAAAGTAACAAAAAAAATTTTAAATCCCATAACACTCTGAATTATTCAAACTAACAACAATAAAAAAAAAAAAACCATGAGCAAAAGAAAAAAATTTTTTTTTTTTATGAAATTGTAGATAAATAAAGTACAAATATAATTATTTTACTTACGTGAAACATGAAGAATAACATAATCACTTGCAAATCTTTGAGCATTACGAATTTGACAGATGTAACGGCCGCTATCCTCGGGTCTAACTCTTGTTAATTCCAAATAATTATCTCTGACTCGTGCATTTTGTGGCAATTGTTGACCATCTTTGGTCCAATGTATTGAGCCTTGCTCCTTTGATTCACATCGCAATCGTACTGAGTTTCCTACTTGAGTATTGACATCTCGTTCTACAGCACGCACTCCTACATCATCGTAAGTATTTTCTAAAAAAATAAATATTAATAATAAGACATTATTCCAGCTGTAACTCAATACTTGGTATCAACTACAAAAGTGTATAATTACCATTCACCAACACTTCAGCTACAGCTTCAGCCGCGCCAGCATCATTAGTTGCTTTGCATACATATTTTCCTGCATCTTCATATGTGATTCCATGGAATTGAAGCAAACCTTGGTTGTGAGATACCGAGCGTGGTAATGATCGACCGATTGCAGCCCATTCTATTCTCAGCGGTTGATCTCCAGTTGCAGTACAAGTAATAGATGGACTTTCGCCAGGTGCTACTACTTGTCGATTTGGATGTAGGTCAATTCTTGGCGGCGCTAAAAAAAAAAAAAAAAAAAAAAAAAAAAAAAAAAAAAAATTTTTTATAACAGAATTAAACCTTACACTAAATTATTAAAGTATTAAATACTTACAAATAATTTCCAGATGAGATTTAGCTCTAAACAATTCAGCACCATCATGATTTAATCCTAAACAGATGTACTCGCCGGCAGCTTCTTTAGTAACTTCAGGAATACTTAAAACGCCATTGTGAACGGTACTGCCAGCAGGAAGTGATTGTCGATCACTTCTCTTCCAATCCAAATAAATACGTGAGTCATCAGGACCAACTACTTGGCATCGAATTTCAACTCTTCCCCCACTGGGGATTCTCAAATAATCATCTGGAATCCGTACTCCCTCATTCGTTTTTCTCGGTGTCGATACTTGAGAACCAGATCCGGGACGGTTGTAATTTGGTGGACAAGGCATGTCACCTCGACAAGGCTGACTAACATCAACATCATTGTCATTAAAATCATCATCAACGCGAACATGAACTCTTTCTTCAACTATTCCGGCAGCATTTGTAGCTTGACAAGTGTATGATCCTTCATCGTCCAATGACATTGATACTATATCAAGAACAGCGGATAAAGGTGTTGCTGGTGATGACCTCACCGGTGTCAATAGATGGAAGTTGGTATTGTGTTTAGTCCAAGCAACAGCCGGCTGTGGAATTCCATCGGCACGGCAAGTTAATTTCAATCTATCGCGAAGTCTTACTTTAATCATTCCACCACTTGGTGTAATAGTTATTACCGGAGGAGATTGTACTTCTATTCGCGCAGTAGCTGAGGTTGAGGCAACTTGATTTGATGCTGAGCACATGTACATACCATCATCATTTATTGAAATATTTGTAAATCGTAACAGGCCACCAGGAAGTTGTTCAATGTTTGCGCCAAGAGGACGATTGTCTTGACGAGTCCAATAAACTTCTGGTACAGGATAACCAGCAACTACTCGACATTGTAAATCCGTAGATCCACCAGTGATTACTGTTTGAATATTCCTTGGATAAAGTTCAAGAATAGGAGCTTCACGCGGTTCGACTTCTATAATGGCACTTGCTTCAAATGTATCAGCAGAGTTAGCAGCTCGACAAATGTAAACTCCTCTGTCAGATACTTGAGCTTTAACTATTTTTAAGACGTTACCATACTGCTGAACGTTCGGGCCGAGTGATGATTCTCCGTGTTTTGACCACTTAACTCTTAATTCAGGATCACGGTCATCAATCAGACATTTAACTTCAGCAATTGTCCCTTGAGATACAGTTTGTCTTTCAGGCTCAACTCTTACCTTCGGTCGAGTTTTTTTCGAGTGTATTGAAACTTTTGCGCTATTACTAGTTTGGGTTCCTTGGTAGCTAGTAGCAATGCATACATAAACACCCGAGTCATTTGGCTCAGGATTATTGATTGTTAAAACACCGTCTCGCTGACTTGCTGATACCGGAAGCGGAAGTCCTGAAGATCTGGTCCAACTAACATTGGAGTGATGATTAGAACGAGTGCACACCATACGGATGATATCGCCACTAGATCCTATCCACTCGTGAGGTGTGATAACAGGCCCTTTATCATAACCGACAGTTGGTGGTTTGTCGGGATTATTAGTTACGTATAGAACTGTTGTTTGTTCACTGACACCAAGTTGGTTTCTAGCGATACATTTATATTCAGCAGCATCACTCATTGACACAGATGGTATCCTCCATACATTGTTTTGAAAAATAGCTTCTGGATTTATTTCACCGTTAATACGTATCCAGTCTACTTCTGGTGTAGGATTACCCGTTACTTCACAATGGAATTCTACTGGCTCTCCTTCTTTAATTTGTTGATATGATGGACGGATTACAGCTTTTGGTTCAGTAGGACCAGAACCTAACAAAAAAATTTTTCATTGATTTTTTTACGTTCATTATTTTATTAATTATTTAAAGTACCTGATATTTCTAACATACTTTGAGGAAAAGCTGCATCCATTACAAATAATTATTCAATAAATTAATTTTCTTTCTTTTTTTTTGTTTTTTTTAATAAATATATAAGGAAGGTATAATAAATATATCAAATAGATTAAAATAAAAATTAGGGAATTATTAAAAAATGACGAAAAATTGAACTGCTTACCTCCTACAGTTAGAGTAACTTTTTCAATTGCAACGTCAATACCATCAGTAACTTGACAAATGTAGACACCGCTATCTGATACCTTAACATCACGAATAATCAGAAGACCTCTGGCATCATCTAAGCTGCGGTCTGGTAATCTTCCACCTTCTTTTTCCCAACGAATACGAAGAGGTGTCTGTAAAAAAAAATCAATAAAATGATCTTTGAATCATTTATTAATATTTAATAAGATAAAAAATCTTGTACATTATCTGATGATCGTCCGGAACAATGATATCTCACTGTACTTCCAGTATGAACTATTTGGAATTTATTTTCTTGAACGGACACAACAATCCTTGGTGGTTGTACTAAGGGATATAATGGATCGGTTGATGTATCATCGGCTATAAAAATAAAAAAAAAAAAATTAATTCATAAATTTAATAAAATAACTATTAAATCAAAGTCATAATTGAAATAAAGCGTAAGCATCTATATAACAAAAACTACAACAATAAATTACTGTGCGTCACTTATAACAGTTAATCAGTTAACAAAAGACAATAAACTTTCGGACAAAAACGTAAGCTGAACGAAAAATGATTTCGTTCGGCCAACCTGGTAATATCATTGTAGAAATTACGGCTAATTCAGTCTGATAATCATCCGAAATATAACATTCAACGTTGCAAGGATAATCTCCAAAGTGAACACGTAATGTTTTATATGCTCCATTTTTAGTCGGTATAATAGGGCTGTGATCCATGACCCATGCTGTCATGGGTAATCCATTAAAAGATGTCAATTCAAAGTGAATTTTCATTGTATAAGGATGATTGTATTCACATTTAAAATCCACAGTAGAATTGCGCGTTGCTGTTGGTTTGATAGGCATTAAGCCTACTTGTAGTTCAGCTAAATCATCATGCACATTTATATTATACTATTTAATATTTAACATTCCAGTTGTAAATATTCATTCCCAAAAATATATTTTTTAGATAATAAATCATCCGATAATATTGTAGCAGATAAAATGCATTGTTAGTTAACGCAAATAATATTAATAATAAATACTTACCAATACTTTCACAATATTGACCATCAAAACCAGACAAACAGTGACACTTGACTTGTCCTCCGCGAATTAATTCACAACCTTCTTCATGATCATTGCACGGGCATAATCTACAAGATCCAAGAATACTATCCGATCTATCAGTGGAATTACGATAATATCCTCGAGCGCAAGACTCACAAGAAGTACCGCTGTATCCTTGAGGACATCGACATGCTTCTACTTGAGTAGCTCTTCTATTGCCAGTAGGATTTTCTACAGCTGTGTCTAGACTGATATCGCTTATAAAAGAAGCAATCATTCCTTCACTGTATGACGCTCGAACCAGAATAGTTTCCAGATTTGACAATACAACCATTAAATCAGATCTTGAAGCACTTTTAGGTCCTTCAGTGGATAATCTTCGCCATTCTGTTTCTCTTAGTGGGACGGTGTAAGTCATAGATATATTAGGATATGGTTCTCGTGAGTTAACCCAATAAAGTGTTATACCATTACCAATAAGCATTACATCTTGATCCTTCAGAGGCTTTGATTCATGATGTGCGCTGAATCTCTGAGTTAAAGTTAAATTACCTCCATAACTTTTAACTTTGTTCCCGGTAAAGGTTGATGGCAATGACCAAAATAGTCTACGATTACGATTGGCTCGCGTATAATGATAACCAATTTCATTACTTAAAACATCAATATCAAATTCATCATCAATGGTATCTGATCGTGAAGCATCGGTGAGAGTAAAGCCATGGTGAGAATCGATAAACCATGAAGGAATTTGCTGCAAATACAAGGAGCTTTCGTGACATTGATCGCTTACACCATTGCAGAAACATTCGTTACATCCATTTGGATTTTCTGATGACAGTCCAAAAGTAGAAGGCTTGCAGCGATTACAGTCAAGCCCTTCTACATTTGATTTACATGTACATTGTCCGTTAATACATTGATCATACTGTGAACCAGCTGGATTGCAATTACACCTTGTAGGTAGCGTTTCACCGGATCGTCGACAGTCTTCAGAAGTTCCTTGTGTCGCATTACCTTGATAACCGGGTTCACAAATTTCACAGTTATCTCCTGTTGTATGATCACCACAATTTTCACAAGCTCCAGTTTCTGGATCACAATGAGTAGAGTGCCCGTTGCAATTGCAGGGTTCACAAGTACCAAGATAAAGACCTTCGTTAGCACGGGTATATCCAACAGCACAATCTTCACAAGACAGTCCTGTATAACCAACAGGACAGCTGCATTCTTCAACTTCAACAGCACGCTCTTTTCCGGTGTTGTATTTTTCAGCTGTGTCGAGAGATACTTCTGATAATGCAGCTTCATCAGTGTATGAAGTGTAAGTTGCTTTAATTCTTATCGCTTCAATATCAGCTAACGCCATCAGTAAATGATCTCTGTTAGCAGGACGACCGTCTCTTCGCTGCCAGAACTGTTCTAATAACGGAACAGTGAATGATTGCAAGATGTTAGGCTCCAGGGATTCTTTTGAGTAATACAATAAGTCAATATTATTGGCACTTATCAATACGACATCAGCCGCATTATTTTTTGAACTTTGTCCACCAGGAGATGGTACAGATCTTACGGCATATTTTAGATTGCCACCGTATGATGTAACTTGATCACCCAAAAATATGCTAGGAAGCTGCCAGTAGTAAACGTCACCTTTTCCTCGGTTGGGAAAATCATCGTAGATTATTTCTCGTTTGTTTGAGTCAAGACGAATTCCTGAAACCATTGCTGATGCATTTGGATTCGATGATTCAATCAATGAAAAGTCTCGAATAGAATTAGTAAAAGAAACATGAATCTAAAATAATAGATATCAAAATTATTGTAATTAATTTTTTAAAAAAATAATTTGATGTATTGTAGTAATAAAAAATCTTACTTCATTTCTAAACCAATTAGAAGCTACACATCGATCGGTTATTCCCATACAGAAACAGCTTATACATCCAAATTGATTTTTTGAAGCTAAGTTAAATGTATTTGGCTTGCATTGATCACACATTAAACCAGTTGCGTATTGCTGTAGTAATTAAATATTTCATTTTATTTAAATTTCATTCAATCGAGTTACAGAAATTGAAATTTTATCAATATACATTAAAATTTAAAGAATTTAGAATCATGTTTTGTGGTATTGTAATTTTTGTTATTATTTCTCTTAGATTCTAATTTCTTCAAATAATTAATAATGATAACTTTCATACATATACTTACTCAAATACAATAATCCAAAAAAAAAAAAAAAAATTTATACACATAGATATGAAAGCAGTGAAAAGTATAAAAAAATGTTTATTTTATTATTAAAATATTATATTCTGTGATAATAAAACTTTTGTATACCTTGCATCGACATTTTCCATCAACGTCTAAAGAAGTTGTAAAACTTCCGTCAGGATCGCATTGTTGATCACGTACGCACATGTCACCAGGAATAATTGGATTTCCATGATAACCAACCGAACATCTCTCACATCTCTCTCCAGTGTATCCAGGAGGGCAGTCACAGATCGGCCGATTGTTGGAACCAAGTTTGCACGTTCGAGCGAATCTGTTATAAATATTTTAAATTAATAAATTTAAACGATCGGCCAGTTTGGAAACTATTTCAATAATAAATAATAAAAAAGAAGAAAAATTAAAAACTCACTGATTGGAAGGATTTGTCAATGGACATGGGCACTGCAAGCACGGAATGTTTCGTACTGGATCTCCGTAGTAACCAGGAGGACAAGATCCCATGTCTTTTTCACTGGTGCATTCACCTAGCCATAGTCCACTCTTACGTCTGCGATAACCAGGAGCGCAATCCTCACAAGAATAACCACTGTATCCTATAATTTTAATTTTATTCAACAATGTCCATCTAAGACTTAATTTAATTAAAAAATCATAATTACCCGTTGGACAGGAGCATTCTTCAACATAAGAAGCACTTCCCAATCCAGTATTTCTCGAGTCAGCGGTGTCCATTACAATTTCGGTAATAGAAATGTCCAATTGTGGTGAATCATCATACTTAGCTTTGATGAGTATATTTTCTACATTGGCAAGAGTCATCATAATATCTTCTCTAGTAGCTAATCTTTCGTATCCATCAGTTACCTTATACCACTCGCCATAGAAAAATCTCACAGCTACTTCAGTATCTTGATTAGAAGCAAGATATTGGCCTCTATGAATTAATAAATTACCATTTCCTTTAAGAATAATCGATGGAGCGGTGTTGTTTCTTCCATCACCACTGTAACGGATATTGTATTTTAGATATCCACCGTAAGATTTCAATTGACTGCCGTGATAAACTTCTGGTAAAGCAAAGTATGGAATGTCATAGGAACTTAATTCATTTGAATAAGGAACTGATATATCTACACCATCTCGACCAATCGGCAGTACTTCTAATATCTGGCTGCTTAATTCACCACGGATTATTGGACTGACTGATGATATGTCAACAGATAAAACCTTATGGCGATCAAAAGGCGGTGGAAAGTGATATGTGAATAAATTAGCGCTTCGGCATTCAGTGGCTACTCCAAAGCAGAAACAAGAAATACATTCATCTGGGTGGCGTGCTTCCGAATTAAAGGTTCCCTTTCGACAAACTGCAGATGTCTTTTCAACAACTAGAATAGTATCTGGGACTGCGAATACAAATCCTCCGATATTGATAGCTTCACATGAATACGCTCCCTGATCAGAGACACCAATGTCAGGGCAAGTAAGTGTGCCAGTACCGTTGATTGATTCGGAGCTACATTTTTCAGGGATATGGCCCCAATTCAAACGCCAATTTATTTCAGGTATAGGCACACCAATGGCGGTACATACAAGAATCATAGTGTCACCTGGTTCAAGAACAACCATTGGAATAGGCGGTTTCGTAATGTATACTGGTGAACAACCAATCTCATCGCTACCATCCTGACAATCTCTTTCCATATCACAGTGATAGCTCTTTGGAATACACTGATCATACTGATTGCATTTAAATTCATTGTATTGACAAGGTGATCCAGGTGGCGATGTACCACAATTTTCTTCGTCACTTCCATCAGTACAATCTTTGTCACCATCACAGCGCCAAATTTTGCTAACACATTGCTTGTTTGAACAACGGAATTGGTTGGGCTCACATCCATGTGGGTTGCATCGCATTTCATCAGAACCATCAGTACAATCAAATTTACCGTCGCAAACTAAAGTCTTTGAAATACAATCACCATTACTGCAAGTTGCTTCATCGTATTTGCAGACTTGCGGAGGTCGGACAGTTGCCGGCTCAAATTTCTCGACCTCTAGATGTACTGTGACTCTCTGCCCGGGTACTGATGGCGGATATCCAACGGCTTCGCAAATATAAGGACCAGAATGTTCCACTTGAATGTTGGGAATTTCCAAGCGGCCGTTGACATCACGAGATCCAGGTGGCAGCGGCAAATTATTTCCACGCAGCCATCGTACATCAGCTCGAAGATATCCTTCGTCTCGACAATGGAATACAACTTCATAACCTGAATGAAATCAGAAAAATTATCATGAATTATCTGGTACATACTTTATACAATGTTAGTCAGGCGCAATTTACATGCAAATATCATTTTTCTATCGATCCATGATAAATATTTGTCGATGTAAGTACCTGTTTAATATTGGCAATGAATTTTACACAATTTTATATATAATATACACCCAAAAAAATTAAATGATCAATATACCAAAAGTTACAATGAAAAAATATAATGAAATTAGAAAATTGTATCTGGAAGATGGCAAATTGGAACTTTCACTTGAAGAAATTAATGATTTTTCAGCCATTACCAACATTTTCTTCATTTTTCTTCGGTGTCTTTGATTATTGTAGTAATGATTATAAATGTAAAATTTTCTGCGTGAAATTATTTTAACTCTAAACGAACACATTAGTCAGTTAATGATATCTTCGTAAAACATTATCACCATGGCTTAATATTGTTATTTATATGATTTTGGTATTTCTATAACGTAATTAATTATTTTATTATTAACAACTATGATGAATAATGAATATCATTTAGCGCACTCGTATTATGATTCCCAAAATTATTTCATTTAGGAAAGCCTTACCTTGCCGTGTCGGATCTGGCCAATGCAAGAAACAAAGAAAAAATACAAAATTTTATTAAATAAATTTAACATTGCTCGTATTTATCAGTAACATTACAATTTTAAAACTATATTTTAATTTTTTTTCATTAATTCTTAAATGTATAATTAAATTTTCATTCTATATATATAACAAAATACATATTTGATAAATAGCCATTAGCAATTACGTCAGCGAATATTTAATATGGATTTGAACATCCATTTTATAATTTTATATTCTTATAATTAAAAATAACATATTAAATATTTAAAATAATCAATCGTTATTTTTTTATTATAGAAATTAAATATAAGGGCGAAAATTACTGGTATCAGTTCGATAAGAAAAATATTAATTCATGGAGGATACTTAAATTTCTCGCTTTTAAGAAGCTATTCTGATTTCAAAGGGCTATTAAAATTTTTTTGTATATTTTTCTAGGCAATTTTAGATATCTTTATTAGAAAAACCTTACCTTGCCCTCCCGGATCTGTTCGAAGCAAGAAGCAAAGAAATAATACAAAATTTTATTTAACATTTTAGTCATCAATTTTATATTATAGGATTCGAATAGTCTTCTATCTTACAGTACAAGAAGCCATTCTGTTTTAAAAATTATGTCATATTTATTTTAAATATACTTTTACCTAATAATTTAGTATTATTTTAACCCACTAAAAATGTATTGATCAAGTAAATCTCGTGAAATTTAATAAATATAAATCTGAGAAAATATTATTTCAATACAAAATGATTGAATATCTGTTAAGAAGGGCAAATTAAATATAACACCGCTGATAAAACTCGTGAGTGTAAAACTAAATGTAGATTATTTTAAATTACGTTAGAATCGAAGTTGATATTAATGATGAATTAAAAATATACCCAGCTTATACTATTTAGTGTCGGTATAGTTTTGTATCAGTATATATATATGAAGTCGCGCTTCTTCCGAGAAATGGTATTATCCCAGTCTTATTTTTTTTTTTTTTTTTATTAAAGAAATGAGAATTTAAAAAAAAACTTTTATAGATACTTAAATATCTACTAATTATTATATAATTTTAAATAGTGTATTAACCATATATAATTTGGCTGGTCCATTTCAAAACACATTCAATTGATAAAAAATTTGGTTTACAAATAGAAAATGTATCAATTAAAAATTTTTAAGTAAAAAACTTTAGATTGTTTCGTGTTTTAAAAGTAGTGTGTTTTGGATTGGGACAGCCGCAATTAATTTTTATTGGATAATTTAAAATATTATTAGTAATATACTCACTTTCTTTGATAATTTGGTCACTTGGATAAGTCTTTAAATTAAGTTCTCCTTTTTCTTCAGAATCTGAAAAAAAAAAAAAAGATTTTGAAAAATAATAACTAAATGAGAAATTGTTAATAAACAATAATTAAATTTACATACCGCAATTATTTTCATCAGATCTATCATTGCATTCAGGAATACCATTACAACGAGCTGAATCACGAACGCATGTTCTGTCCGATAAACATGTAAATTGTCCTGCTTGACAATAATGATGATGATGATTATGATGCTCAGATGGCGAAGTAGATGATTCTATTTTTAAAAATAAAAATGAATAAATCAAGAAATTATTTTTAATGTTTATTTAATTTATTTAAGATATTATCTCAATTACTTACCACATCCATCCTCGTCTGAACCGTCATCACAATCAATCACTCCATTGCATTTCTGGTCTCCGGAAATACAATCACCATTATTGCATTTAAATTGACCTTTAGCGCATCCTACGGATGAAGAAAAAATATTTGTGATTTTACAATAACAATAAATAATTAATTATAGATATCAATAAATTTTTTAACAAACATAAAATAATCAATTTTCACGGGAAATATACCAACGGCATTAAAACTTAACAATATAAATTGCAAACTAGCACGTAAATCATACTAGAACGAACTACCACTCAAGTGAAAGATGTTGCGATGATACTAAAAAATTATTATTAGTTTCATTACAGATACATGAATCATGAAGAATGATTTACATCAAGAAATAAAACAAAGCTGTAAATAATTATTAAAAATTTGTTTACATTATCTTAATCAACCTTCATAAGTATTCAAAAATTATATAAGTAATGATGCAGTAATTTTCGTACATGATTGCAAATTTTAATCACACATACTAAATTGGCGTAAGAAAAAAAAATTGAAATTTATTTTCTGTTATCACGAATATTTTCAGATTAGCTGTTCACGTTTTGATCTTCGGACAAAATATTTATTTAAAAAAAAAAAAAAAAAAAAAAAAAAAAAAAAAAAAACGTTTGGCCATTTAAAATATTACTTTATTAAAAAGGATTATGTATTGAATTGAAAGCATAATAAAAATAACAATGGTTAAATAATCAATGAGACACACTCTTCTGATAAAATTAATATTTTTGAAAAATTTTAATTCTAATTGAAAATTTGATTAGAAATTCAATTTGAAAATATTTTGTCCGGGGATAAAAATATGCGATTTTTAAGACCTGTATCTCTGTTACGTAATGGTTATATTTAAAAAAAAAAAATAAGTAAAATAATTAAAAAACTGTCAATAGAATAAATTTAAAAGCTCATATTTGTATTAAACTGAAAAAATTAATTCAATATCAACGTTTTAGGCAAATAGTACACTAAACTAAGAATACAATCATTGGGGGAGTGCAAAAACCGATCATTTTTTTTTTTTTTCAATTTCCTATGGAAATTTATTAGTTTATCATGTTTGAAGCGTAAAAAATCAGCCCTTTTAAAAATGTATGCGGGTCGCTTAAAATTTTTGGATCTTAATATCACCAAACTTTTAATTTTTTCCACCAATTTGACATACTGAAGAATAAAAATCAAGCACCAGACATAAAGAAAAGTCAAAAAAACAATTATTGTTATCAAATTTCAATTAATAAAAAATTATTCGGCATTTTTGGACGTTAAAAAAATTTTGAGAATAAAATATCAATATTTAGACTGTAAATAATTTTTTACTTAAGCGATCTCCAGAAAATGAATTATTGAGCTAATTTTTAGAAAGAATTTTTCTAAAAACAAACTAATATATTTCGGTAGGGAACTCGAAAAAAAAAAATAGTCGGTTTTTCTGTACCACCCTAACAGTTATATTTAAAATTTGCAAGTACTTAGAATAACGTCTACTCTCATTACTGATGATGATACCTTAAACAATTATTTTATGTAATCACTATTAATAAACGGGAACAACTTAAAACCAAATTGAATAATTCTAATTATTGTAATGTATATAAATATATAATATTTATATAATAATATACCAGGCAAAGATGCACTACTAAATACTTCAGTAGAATAACTGCGAGACGTATACTCAATATTCTACTCATACACCAATGGCCTACGTATTATCTGATCTATTAGATGTAACGCTATAACATCGATGAATAGTACTTGTAAATGAATATACGTTACAAATATAAATTTTAACAATTAAAATAAACTTTCAAGTAAATATAATCAAGTAGACTCAAAAGTCTAACCAAAACAGAATTGTTCGTCGGTAAAGTCACGACAATCATAAAAATTATCGCATCGGTGAGCCACGGGAATACATGTGCCATCAGCACAAACAAAATTTCCCACAGCGCAACTCTTCGACGAAGTAAAATTCAGATTATCCTGAGGTTTTGCCATACTTCCTGGACTCCACATAGTTGTTGAGCTTTTATGTGAAGTCGCATCTAAACCTAGAAGTAACCCAAGTATACGCACCACAGTGTTGGTTATTGTTCTGTTACTCCATCATTCATTCATTAAGATTAAAATGCAACTGTTAATATTTATTATAGATAACAGATAAGATTAATTAGAGTATACATAAGAGTGTCCCATATTTCGATTAACTTAAGCGCTTTTAAAATTATCAGTTTTACCGAAAAAAAATCTGGAAAACGGTTAAGTCCTGTAATGACTCCCGAAATAAAATTCTATGCTATCTAATTTGGTTTTTAGCAATAAAATTTTTCTTGATAAAAAATAAAAATAAAATGATAATTAAAAATATTAACGGGGAAAAAAATATAAATTGTAATTAAAAAAAAAATAATACGAATGGTGATTCTGTTCTGTTAAAGTATTTCAGCAACTAAGCATGACAAAACTTCAAGAATTAACAAAAGGAACATGAGAGAAGAACGTGTTATGATTGCATATTGGATGTACATATCTGACTGTTGTACAATGTCATCTCGAGATTTGACGTTTGGTTGCATCGAAATTGATTTAGTTCTTTCTATAAATAAAAACTTGAAAATAATTTCGACATTACTTTCGAGAGATAATTTTTCACGAGAAGTTTAATATAATCACAAAACAAAATTTTATTTAATTTTACTTTCAAAAGTAGCAAAAAAAAAAAAAGATTCTGAATAGTAGAAAAGAAGAATAAGCTTTTAAACGTAATAACAAATAGTTCATTTTTGAAATATTGATAAGTGAATGCTGTGGTAAAATAAAGATATTAAGTCCTTTTTATGCATAATTAAGTTGGCACATCCCCGAGAGATCGGTGAGGGTTAATTGAATTAAAAACAACGTAGAGGAAAAAAAAATTTAGGAAAAAAATGGAACATCTATTAAAATTTAATGAATTAAAAGTAGCATATTTTCTGAATAAAATTTGAGTTTTTCATAAAGATCGTCATATTTCTTCAATATTGAAATAATAAAAATTCATGATTTGCTCGATTGCTAAAAAAAGTTGCTATTATGACTTTTACAATTTTTTGATTGTCAATTAACTAACTTTGTTTGAGAATTCAATAAATAATCTAAAAGACATCTATATACAACAAGAAAATTTGGTAAATATTGGACACTCTGATATACCTATCACTTAAATTGTAATTTAAAAAAAAAATTTTTCTTAATTAATTGTTTATTATAAAAAATTATTCTTATTTAAATTAATTGAAAAATTATTAAGTAAAGAAATTACTAACTGTGACAATCCTGTTCATCTTCATTGTATGGACAATCTGGACGACCATCACATTTTGCTGACAATGGTATGCATGAACGATCTCGACAAGTGTATTCATAATTGTTGCATTCTTTTACAGGTGGACGCTGTGAAGTTTCAGCTGTAAGAAAAATTGATATTTATATGTCTAATAAATTTAATTAACTGTAGAATAATTATCGTGTTTACGGGATAATCAATCTTTCGAAGAAACTTATTTTGACGAAAATGAGTTGAATTATAAAATTATCTTACAGCAATTGGTTTCATCGCTTCCATCGTGACAGTCAACGTGACGATCACAGAAAAATTGCTTGGAAATACAGATACCATTGGCACATGGTAATTGGCCTTCAGGGCAGGAAGTATTTTCTGTAAAAGTTATACTATAGTAGTTTAATTTATTTTTGACTTTATTAATTTTCTATATACTAAAAAAATGACGTGATTCTGAAAAATTATGTACAAAGTAGCGATGTGCACGATACTTAAATTTATAAAAATAATGAAGATACAGATTAAAAAAATAATAAAAATTAATCTTATAAAAAAATATTTATATAATTTAAAAGTGAATAAAAAAAATTTAAGTCTGTTCAGTTATCGTTGAAAATAAATAAATTTACGTGCACATTGCCGTTTGTCATGCAATTATTGATTGCACTCGAAAAATGTTATCGACTTTAAGCTAGGAAGAGACAAGGTAAATCAAACAAATTATTTTTTTTTTATGGTCGAAAATATGAGCTGTAAAGTGAAAAGGAAAAAGATGTGTGCATAAAGATAGTAGTGTTATAAGATATAATCAGATGATTCTACCAAGAGCTACGCTACTCAGTTATATACTTATTTATACCAGTATAAATGTATTTATCGTGTACACGTAATCAGGCAACCTGTGCTGAAATAGATCAAGAGGTAGATAGTGATGAACAGAAAAGAATACAGTGAATGCCAGTAATATTTAAAAATGCAATTAAAGACCCTCGTGTACAGTAAATAATATGTTCAAAAGAGCTATTAAATTTCATTTAAATAATATTTTCTAACGATAAAAATTTGTCACCAAATTTCATTAGTTTTAGCTATACAATAGGATAACATTTTTTTATAAACAATCACCGGCAAAAATATTTTAATTAAAGATACAAATTTTCATTGAAAACTCTATACTGTAGTGTACGTTAATTAACAACGTTTGATAAATTGACAGTTCAAATACGATTAATTCATAAAAACTTTATGAAAATAATAACTTTTTCTTGTCAAAAATCGTTCTGATGACAAACTTTTAACGATACATTTTTTTATTAAAAAAACTTTTAAGTTTTTTTCATATTTCTATTTATTATTCATCGAGAACCTTTAAATATTACATATTTATATATTTATACACTAGATTGTGCTAAAAAAAGACAATTTTTTAAAAAGACACACCGAAAATATTGTTCAAGATTTGAAAGTTCGAACTCTTAACGATATTATCAAGTTTATCGAATTTTTTTATTTTTATCTTAAAAAAAAAATTTTTTTTTTTTCTTAAAAATTGTTAGACTAAAACTTGCTTTTGTCAAAAATGTAAATATTTAAAAAAAATAGTTATTTTTCGGGGTATTTAATTCCTTTTCAAAATATTTATTCTTCTTTCGTTTAATATGATACTTATAAAAATTTACCAAAAAAATTGCAAAGGATTTTATTGATTTTTTTTGTCATTTTTAACAATATTTTCAATATATTCTCTCTCTAAAAAAGAAAATAGTCGATTTTATTAACCCAGTCTATTATACATGTCCTCAACAATAAAATCGTCCACTAAATAATTATAATTAGTGCTGAAATATAAAAATACAAGACAGTATAGTAAAAAAATTGATAATACACGAGACAGGACGCGAAAGATTCATTCCGAGTGTCAAAATGACAATTAGTAACAGGCATCGCGATAACGCGAGAAAATCTGTGATATTTTCATTCTTTCATGCAGTTGCTATTTAATTCGATATTTTAATATTATGAAGAAACATCCTGGAAAACCCTGAATGAACATTCGCCGTGCTGAATAAAGTGACGGGTATATATATATATAATTCTGTTATAAAAGCAGAAACTACCAATTAAAAAAAGGAAATGTCTAAATTAATTAATTATTAATAGTGTCTATTAATAATAAAAAAATATTTCGTACTGCAATTTATTTCATCAGATCCATCATGGCAGTGAGGACGACCATCGCAACGTCGTCTTTGATCGAGGCATATTCCATCATTGCATCGGAACATTCCAGTTGGACATTTGTTAACTACAATAGTTTTAGCATTCGAATAGATAAGCAACATAATTCACCCACAAAAAATAAAACTATTTGCAAAAAATAAAAATCAAGCGTATTATTAATAGTTACCGCAATTTGCTTCGTCAGATCCATCGCGACAGTGAGCCCGACCATCACATCTCAAATTTTCTCGTAAACACTCACCACTTATACATCTCCATTCGTTGATGGCGCATTTTCCTTTGTACAACGAAGATACAAGCATTTATAAAGCACCCCAGTACGAAAAAAAAAAAAAAAAAAATTAGAAAACAAAATTATAAATTAAAATCTTAAATAAATAATAATTGCAAGCAAAAAATGACTGCTTTGATCTGAAATTGTTTTTTTAACAGAATCGTCCCAAAGCAATGCATCCGTCTTACCACAGTCACGTTCGTCGCTGTTGTCTAAACAATCGGGAATACCATCGCACTTGCGACGAAGAGAAATGCATTTGCCATCTCCGCAACGCATCTCTGTTCTTGTCGTGTCACATTCTACTGGTCTTTCCGTGACCCGTCCGTCCACTGGTAAATCTACTCAAATATACATTCCCAATAGTCACGATAATTTCCGTAATATATCTACATCTAGTAAGCAAATATTAAGCTCATTTTTTAATACATTATTAAAAATCACAATGCTTCAAGTCACACAAGCAACACATTTTAATTATATCCTAATGCAAAGTTTCATTGTAAGCTAGTAAAATAAGTTTAAACATTCAGATCGTTTTTTTTTGTCTTGATAATTAAATTTAATCGTTGAAGCGTACAATTCTTAAATGAAAAATTTTCTGCTCTTGATCCCAGAGTTATCATTTATCGATTCAAGACTTAATTTATTTAACTAAGAAGTAAATATTTTGAAACAAGAGTAAAGTGTTGAATGAAATATTACTTTAAATCAAATAATATTTTTTTTTTTTTTTTTTCAGTGCAGTCGTAAGTAGTAATATTGAATTACTAATTAAAATCAATTATTCAAACGTTAAAAAAAAAAGAACTCTCAAAATTTATGATCTCGTATTGCATAATCAAATTGCCAGAACAATTTTTAATTAAATCATCAGAAATATTTATTTTAAAATTCTGTCGATCAGCGCAAAAATAACGGTCTGAATAATTTATTAAAATTTAATAGTATGCAATCGAAAAAATAATTCATTCACTCAAAAGAATGAAAATGAGTAAGAAATAAAGAGCATATTTAGCGTACTGGTAGGTGAAGTGGGTGGGTGATGTGGATAGGTGATGTGAGTAATCGTACTGTTTGAAGTATTGTCGACTCCACAGTTCTCATCACTTCTATCAGGACAATCTGGATGCCCGTCGCACCTATAGATGTCTTCGATGCATTTACCACCGGTAGCACATTTGAATTGGGTTGGTGTACAACCTCGGTCTGTTAGAAGCAGCGATGATTGCCAAAAAAATAAACACACAAACTTATAATATAAGCATTAAGCTGCGCTTTCGAATTTATTTTATCAACGAACAAAACTATTTTTAGGTATTACCAATCCTATACAAATTAAAAGAAAAAATCGTTTGCAACTACGAATTCCGTCCATGAACGGAGAAAATAACAGGCATTTTAAAAAAGGTAAGTATACGAGCTTTAAGTACTTGTTTGTTGTGTTTAGTTGTAAAACTTTAAATCGATGCAGATAAATTGAAACACGACAATTGGTATGCATTATGTAATTGTACATTAAAACTACCGCAGTATTTGTACAAAAAGTCAGATTAGTTTGACCAATATAAGTCGATGATAAATTAAAGTTTTTTTTAAATAATCTCAACATTGTATCAAATATTAATTTCGTTTTAATTTTAATCTTAAAAAGTGTAAAGCTATCATCTGACGGGTACTTTAATGGATGAAAAAAAATCTAAAAATTTTTTACGGTAAAAATAAAACTTAAACTTTTTTAAAATTCCAATAAATAGACCGATAAATAATTCTTAAAGAAAATAATCATGTTATTAACTTTTATAAAGAAGATTAATCGAGTTAGTAGCAAAACGTATGCTGTTAATAAATATAAAAAGCAAAGCATTCACCAAAAAATGTATATACCGCAATTAAGCTCATCCTCTGCTCGCGGACAATCGTCGAACCCGTCGCAGACTGAGCTCTGTGGTATACAAGAGCCATCCCCGCAAGTGAAGTCCATAGGAGGGCAAGGCGCCAAACCTGCAGTGGCCAGTTATAATAAAAGTATGCCTCTCGTTTCAGCGTCTCAATTTATATGTACATGTTATTTTATTTTATATATCAAATATGCCTTTAATTAAGATAATTCTCAAGTATTTAAGATACTACTTGATACATGTTTAATAATAACCAGATTAAATTGAGATGCTATTAATTAAATAGAAGTACCTTTAGAAGTAACTTCTAAGTTAAGATACAATTATCAACATTTAAAGCAGCTACCATAAATATTATTACAGAGGCATTATCTAATTATCTTTTTTTGCTCTGTTATATTTGTAACAATTAAAAACAATTATAGCTTCCCTTAAAAAAGCATCTTATCAAAAACTACTTTTTTTACTTATAAGTCATAAAATTACAATGAGATCTAGTACGTATGAAATGACATGAATATGACTGTAAGTGAAAAGGTGAATGACGTTATCTGTCAACCTAAAAAATAATAATTCTTACACACAAATAGATGTACAAACTTCATTCTTAAATTTATATTTTCAAATAAACGTGACTTAATAATAAATTTATTAAAAAAACATTTTCATTTTCTTACAAAATTTATTTATAAATAATTTTTCATGCGATGATTTTTGTTATTTTTTCCCATGAAATATTATTAATAACTAAATTTTCTTAGCCTAAATTATATGAAAAACAATATGATGTAAGTTCGTGTAAAAAAGTTTTGTTTAATTGTAATTGCCGATTATAATAGAAAAATTCTATAATTCATTATAAAGTCACATTCCTTTAAAAGTTGAAGGATGAAATTAATTTTTTATGCACGGGTGCACAGTACTTGATAATTTTGATAGTAATTACTACACAAATAAGCAAAAAACAGATCTCTGAAAAGTATAAACAATCGTATTAATTTGTCGATTGAAGTTCCATTTTGATACTTGAATAAAGAATTGAAAAATTGTAGAAAACAATATAATTAGACTTTCTTATTTACAATACCAAGAAAGCTATTATTTTACAGCGTAGTACAGATGCAGACGAAAACATGTTTAATTCAAGATCCCCATTATTCTGATTGACAGGATTTTACCTTCATAATTCTCATAATCATAAAAGTTGCACATCTCTGAGTCTTCATCTGATCCGTCATTACAATCGCTGGTACCGTCGCAGAATAAACTAATAGCGATGCATTTTTTGTCACGGCAGGTAAATTGAGTCGTTTTATTGCATGGTAATGTATTCGTTTCATTATTGTTGCTTTTTATCAGAGAATAAGGAAGTACTTTCTCAACTGAATTTTTAAATGATGCAAGCTTCTCTATTTTTAACATGATATCATTCCTCAGGTCATTGTAATATTCACAATCATATTCATCAGAGCCATCTGAACAATCTAATTTTCCATCACAAATTTTCTTTTCGTCAATGCACTTTTTTCCATCACAAAAATATTGGCTCGCACCACAATAATCTTCAAATTCTGGTTCTTCTGTGGTAATTGTACTTGTATTTTCAAAATTATCACGATTCATTTCTTCCTTTTTTGTCATAGGTGTCAACTTTAAGTCAATATTCGGCTCGATTAGAGTTGCTAAAGAATTCTGAATATCCTTATTTGTTATATTATCAACATTAAAAAAAACTAGCGACATATTTTCTCGATCAAGCGATGAATTATAAGTGCCGTTTAAATTTATTACATCAAATTCAGGCGCAATAAATTTTTCTGTATTTTCTTCCGAAATAATCGGGATAAAATCGGGAAGAGAGCAACCCCATAACCAATTGATAAACCACCATGAGCAAACTGTATTAAATATTGAATATGTGGATAATGAGTCGTCAGTTATATTTTTAGTATTATTAACATCAGAAAAATTTGAAAATGATGTAGTAACACTTTCAATAATTGATAAACTTGAATCAGTACTAATAATAAAAGATGAAGGAGTAGTCTTCTTTCTTTTACTTTTTCCATTTGCATATTTATCTTTTCCATTTTTACCCTTTTTTACTTTGAGTTTTTTCTTCTTAGAATTTTTATTTCTATTTTTAGCTTCTGTCATAATTACTTCTTTTTGTGATTCAATGGAGGGTGTTACCAGTTTAAATATATTTAAAGTTGATTGATTATATTCTTTAATATTTATCAATTCCGAATCGGCGCTTGTTCCCGCTAACTCACTTAATGTAGTACTATTGCCTAAATTAATATTCAATTTTTTTCGATAATTCATACATTCACTGTCGCATTCTGATGAATTTGAATCAATATACGTTTTCTCATAATTTGCTACATTAATTCTTTCTGAATCTTCTAGTGATGGAGTATTACTGCCAGAACTATATTTTACACCAGTTTCAGTATTATTATTGAATAAATGTTCTTCATCTTTTCCTTCATTTATTTTTAATCCATTCGATTTTTGATTAGTAGCATTTTTAACTTTTATTTGCTCTCGGTTTTCCATAATTTTATCATAATTTCTTTGAAATTCCTCTTTCAACTTCAGTAAGTTGTCATCGATTGATCTCTTACGTCGATTTGAAGTAATATTGGATTCATAATTAGTTTTGCTACTTTTAACTTTATTATTCACGTAACTATAATTTGTCTTTTTAACGTTCCATTTTTTAAAATAATCACTAATGTTATTTTTCTTACCAAAATAGTTTTTTTTAGAATAACAAGATATTGAAGAATTTTTATAAAGCTTACGTCCATTTAGACAAAATTTTCTTTTTCTTAATAAAAGTTTATTCCCATCTGATATTCCAAATCCAGAATTTTTCTTTTTGAAATTGAAATTTTTCGACAATTCTACGTCAGGTAATAAGTTATTTATTTTAGCTCGCTTTCTCATCGGTTGTATTTTTGTTTCAGGTATTATGGAATTATTATTAGTCTTTGAATAGTCCAGCTTGATGTCAGTTTTGCTTAATAATGCAGACTCATTAAGAGGTTCTACGTTAAATGTAACGTTTTTTAATGCTGATATATTGTTTATTTTCAGATCTGCTGATCTATTTAAAGAGATAACGTACCTCGGATAATTCTGTTTTTTGACTGATATGTCATTATTTCTGCGAGCTTGTGCATTAGTTCGATTTTTATCATATTTATATTTAGTATACTTATCCCGAAATTTAAACCAATGATTTTGCATCACCCTCGTTCGATTCAACCACTTATAGAAATTCGTTGAATTATTATAGTTGAAATTTTTTTTAACTGAAGAAGCAGACGTAATATAAGCCACTGGTGATGTAGTATTAGAATTGATTAAATTTGCAGTTGAGTTATCCTGCGATTTCAATGACTTCAATAAATATTTATAAACCGCGCTTGTTTTATTTTTATGCCTCAACACTCTGCTTATAGTACTATCAGCTATGACTCTCCTTATTAAATCATCTTTCAAGTTATTTCGATCTATAGTTCGAGAAGATAAGTGTTTCTTTTCTGTCATTTTTTGCAACTTAGTTTCTGGCTTATGTAACGAATTTGGAGTTTGTTCAATTTGTTTTTCATTTAGCTGTGAAAGTACTTCCATTATTTTTTTAATAGCTGCATTAATTCGAGATGCTTGAGGCGGATAATGTAATTTATAACTCGGAGATAATGGAATGATTTTTTGTTGATTAGGTGAAAAGTGCTTAACATCGGTTGTATTAATCAGTTCCCAATGCAGCTTAGGCGACTCAGTATTATTTGTCAAAATTGAAAGTATATTCGGAAAAGATTCTAAAATTGGATCAGAAATATCTTTTCCAGAGTGTGGAAATTCTGTGTATGAATTATTTTTTTTCTTTGATTTTATTGAGTTACTCGATAGGTATTGTTTTTTATTTTGACTCAATTTTTTAGATGATAATTTTTTTCTTTCTAATTCAATGTATTTTTTTGCGTTGTAGTAATTACGCCATTCGTATTCAGCTATGATAAAACATGTGTATTGAAAAGGTGCAAAAAAACCGACTATTTTTATTTCTTAATAGTAGTTTATCATGTTTTAAAAATCTTCTCCAAAAAATTT
>JZSA01002549.1:0-26954 GCA_000956155.1 Cotesia vestalis | reverse complement strand
ACGTTTTTTCGAAAAAAAAAAAAAAAAAAAAATATAGTAATGAATTATGAAGAAATATAATATATATTTAGTTGAATTCCTGCAATACTTAATCAAATAAATAATTCATACTGTGAGTGTCGCAGTTGAGTTCATCGCGACCATTGGAGCAATGATATACACCATCACAACGTTGCTCTTTTGGAATACAATAGAGCGCTGCACATTCAAATTGATCTTCTTTGCACGCTGTAAACATTATTGTGTCTATTTTTTTTGTCTCAAATTATATACGCTTGAAAATAGTAATGAAAATTTTTCTCCAATATTGTATGTAAGATCACATAGGTAAAGATATGTAGATCGACAAGACAGATGATGACACAAATAGAAGAACAGCTTAATGTATTCAATAGAATATGGACAATGGTTGGTTCATGTCAGATATTGATCACGAAACATCAACAGAAAACACAAAGCGATAAATTATAGTTTTATAACTATGAATATAAATATAAATAACGATAAAAATTAGTTAGACGTTAAATGATATCGATTATTGGACACATGTCGTCTCTATAATACCAAGCACAATAAAAGCAACAATTTAAACAATTAAAGAAGTAACAGATTTTATGGATCGATATTTTAAAAAAAAATCTGCATACATTATAATAACGTCACGTAAAAACGATTTAAATCCAAAAGAATGTGTGGAGAGAGAATAAAATGCCCAACATATATTCGATTATAAACGTTGAGGTAAAATGTGAAAAATTTTACCCATCGTAGCCATATGTTATGTGTATATTCGCTCCAAACTTTTCGGCTTCAATACTCGAATTCCCCTAGAGATTAACGTCAGATTAAAATGTGGACGGTTATTAGGCCGACTAATAAACGCTACTCAAATTCTATTCCAAGAGATATTCCTCTCAACATGCTATGCTCTAACAATATTTTTTTTTCACACACTATTCGTAATTTAATCATCGCTCTAATTATCCTGGTAAACCACAATCGATTTTCCTTTTTTATTGAACCAAAATTAATAACTCTAGAAAATAAATATTTACGTTGAGTAAAGGAAAAAATTATTAAAAATGAAAAACCTAGTGACCTGAGATTTTCCTGACTCGATACTCGTGCAGGAACTGTACGGTAATAGTGAGCTGGTATGCCACTAGTAGCATCGTGCTACTATCGTTACTGTAGATTCATCAGTTACCCATGGTCACGCCATTGTTATTGTTATTTCAATTATTATAATTATTGATTCCCATAATAATCCATTAAAACCCGCAATACGATTAGTTTCAGAATTGTGAGGCATGCAAAGCTTCCAACCCTATTTATTTACTGGCACCGTAACGTACTCCCCGGAAGCATTACATAAATAATAGCTTGAGCTAATGCGACATAAGTAAAGAGAATCGGTGACTCTTCATTCTATAATAAGTTATGTTTTAAATCTAACAAAGCTATGCAAGGTATTCTTACAATGTATATTAATTGTAATACAAAAAATATTTTTATACCATTGGACCCTTTAAAAAGTACTAGAAAATTTTTGCTTCATGCAATTGTATTAAAATTGTGTTTTAAACTCACATTAATTAGAAAAATTAAGTACTAGACTGAAAAAAAAAAAAATTTCTCGGAGAAGCTTATTTTGATGACAACCGATTGTCTTGCTTTAAGAATTTTTTGTCTTGAATTTTGTCATCTTGGTTTAAGAAATCAATATTTTTGACCGATAACTATTCTCACTTGAAGAACTTTATGTTCCTATTTTTATTCTAATTTTTGACTCTGAATTTTTGAAACAAAAGTACGAAATTATTGGGCAAAGTATACATGGATATCTTGTTAAACAAATTAAAATTTTTAATTAAGAAATTTAAAAAATAAAAATTAATTTCTACATTGCTTCATTTTTATTTATTTATCATCTTCGCTAAATTGTAATTTAAAAATTATTTAAGCTAACAAATGAAAAAATAGTGTTAATAGAAAAAATGTCTAATATTAATAAATAATAGTACGATAAATTCAAATATATAAAGGTATCTGCGTGATTTGCATCAGAAATATCATGTATATGAAAATAGTGTGACATAACAAAGCTTAAGAAGCCGTAAAGACTTTTATTTGTTAGACTCAACAATAGCTTTGCAAACATTTAAATTCACTGGTTTCTTTTCTAAAGAGTAGCCAATTTTCAAAAAAAAAAATTTTCAGCAAATACAAAGAACATGCACAATGTTTTCCATATGAAGTGTAGAATAATATGATTTTTTTTTTTTTTCAGATAATTATGAAAGAAAATAAATTGTACAATCTCCGTCATAAAAAAAAAAAAAAAAAAAAAAAAAAAAAAAAAAAAAAAAAAAAAAAAAAACTTGCACATAATTAGATGCACGTCATTAAAAATTATTACTTACGGCAATTCAATTCATCAGACTTGTCATAGCATTCAGTGGCTCCATTACAACGATATCGACTGTTAATACACTGACCGTTTCTGCATCTGAATTCGTTTTGAGTACATGCTGAAATCAGAGTACATAATTTTCGAATTAGCAATAAATTATAAATTCATGATAATGGGTGATTTCATTATTAGTTATATTCTTATAGATATAAATGTAAAATTACAATTATGAATCAATTATGCACAATATTTTATTAAAAACGAAGAATATATGTATATAAAATACAAAGTGTCTTGAATTTTCATTCGGAAATAATTATTATAAGTTATGAGAGGTAATTATTAAACACATTAGGATGGAAACATGTTGGAACTCCCAAAAATTTTCATGAAAAAATAATGAGAAGCGAAATGAATTATTTAAAAGCTTTCGCAGAATATTTCTCATGGTTGAAGAACGGCGTCAGAATCTCCAAAAATAAATCATTAAACTGTGATTTGAAATAAAAATTTACTAGAAAAAAATTTTTTTTAAATAAGATACTGTACAGATTGTGAAAAATCAAAATAGTCTGTGTAACATTTTAACTTTTTCATCAACAAGTTGTTCAACCCAATTTTAAAAAATATTAATACGAAAATGTTTTTTTTTTTTATTTTTTGAAATTCTGCAAGTTTTAATTTTAGAAAAGCGAAACCAGTGTGGTTCAGGAATAAAATAAAAATCGTCAATTGAGCGAGAAAATAGGATCATATTATCCTTATACGAGACATAATACCTGCATGTCAAGCTTTGTCACAAGACACGAGCATTCAATATCACTACTTGACACCGGTTTGTCATTTACCGGTAAATACCAACAAAACTGAGTCTCAAATTGAACTCTATACTACAGGACCGGTAAAAATGCCCCTTGACCTCATATCACATACACCAGAGATTTAGATTTTTATAAAATGTAATAAAAAATTATTATTTTACAAGATTGCGCAGATTAAAAAATTTAATTTTATTTTATGAGATTTTATAAATTATTGTTTTTAGAATTTATTTTCAAAATATTGAAAATATTAAATTACTTTTATCATAGTTGCGCTTAAGTTTCATTGAGATTTGTCAAAAATATTCATTATCTTCTATCCACTTTTTAATAAAATATTTACAACTCGCGGGTGAGAAATAAGTAAAGATAAAGATAAAGTTTATTAAATTAGTTTACTGTATTTAAATTATGTGTGAGCTATGAAACGGAAATAAGTTCTGTACCAACATTCAATAAAATTATACATTAAACTACTCGTCTGAAATCTTATGATTGCCATAACATTTAATACTAGGAAAAGTAATAAGGCAATATGACCCGGGCAGAAATCAAGTAATGGTCAACCATTACTTGGTCATACGCTTAATATAATTTTTCATCAGTCTAACAACACAAGCGATAATAAAACTACGCTCCTAAGTAATGAGCGTTTATGAAGTAATAAGAAAAAAGAAAATTATTATGATGTTTGTAGCAACATTGTCCCGAGACTTTTCAGCATAAGTTCGTCATTTTTTATTCTTTTGGCATTAGAAAATAATGTCATATAGATATTATAACAAAAAAAAAAAAAAATATTTATTTACTTGTAAAAGTAAGTATAAAACTGCATATATTAGCATCGCAAGTAGCTAACATCAAATTTCTGAACCTAAAAGCTGCTCAGAGAGCAACGAATCCCTCTTCTCTGCTCCGCTAAATCGTCCGTGCACTTCTAATGGACTACCACCGGGAAAATTTTTGTCCCAACACCACCACCACCACCACCAATAATATTCATGTGACGTTTATATACATCGCATTTTTTTTCAATATTTTATTTACATAAAATTATGTATCGTATTTTTTATAATTTTAAATCTCAACATTCATTTACTACAGTATCAAAATCTACGCAATATTATTCTATAAAAATTTTTGTCTATTATATCTCGATATTTACGAGATGAATCAAATAAATACTTGTAATTTTTTTAAAGAAAAAAAAAAAAAAAAAAATTTTTTTTTATAACACAAAAAAAAAAATTACATAAATTTTCTCAATGAAAATATTATAAGGTCAATAGATATTCCGTGTGATTAAAATTCGTATGGTTAACATTATTGTCACATAAATGGCTGTGATAATTATTTTATATAAAAATTAACATCGATTTTACGGTTTTAATTTATTATAAAAAATTCAAGTATTTACGTGACGATAACAGATGCAGCGTAATAATATACATATACATGCAACTATGTTTATTTAACTTTTAGCTTGATTTATTTTACCACTTTTATCGACTAGACCATTAATTCAATCTCTAATAAATTATTTGAATCTTATTCAAGTATTTGAATGAAAGAAAATAAAATAAAATAAAATAAAATCTGTTATGCACATTATTAATGAAACGCGAGTAAAAGTAGTGAAGCTTAAAGCTCAGTACTACATCGAAGGAATTTCATGAAGACAAAACGTAAGATAAGCGTGCGCCGGGTATGTTTATCATAAGTTATCTCAAATTACAAACCGGCACATAATAAATATGTAGACAGTGAGTCTCAGAAAAGACAACGACCTCATACAAGTTTATTATACACATCAAAGACTCATATCCGTATGTACTGTATATAACTATATATATATATACGATGACGACGATGATGATGATGATGATGATGATATATACTAGTAAACCATTCAATACAAGTCAACGTTCCAGTTAATTTGTTTATCGTTAGCAATCGTTTTCGAGTAACTATCGAATTATTTACGAGACCTCGGGGAAACACCTCCTGGCTTATCTTTCCATTCGGAATACGAGCTATATAATAATACCCGTCAATATTTACACAATATGACTGATATGTATTTCTGACAAGGAATAAATGACTACAGAATTTATAGCGATTACATTAAGTCTGGTCTATCATAACAATAAAAATTTTTAAAACTATATACCAGTATATAAATTTATTATACTACACTCCTCTACTCAGTGATTTAATCAACAAAAGTCATATATATCACTTAGAAAGTATGTAAATCAACAAACATAAATTTCACTTATAGAGAAGGTCATGTAAAATCATGAGCACCAGTATATGCTTTACTTGGATCGGTTTAGTTGTCGGCGCCATACAATTTAAACGATGTGATGTACACAATTCAGTGTTAGAGCTTCATCACATCATCAATTGTGTCATCAAAAGTTTAGTCTTAGCGAATTCAATTATTATGAGTTCACTCTTATTTCTTATTCGCATAACTTTATGATGACGATGACTAATCAAAGGAGTGACAATTCTTAGACATTCTTAATGACAATCCCAAAATGAATAATTAAATTTATCAATTACAACCTTTTCTTGCATCTATAACTATAAGATTTGAATATTTATACAAACACTGAATAATTTATACAAATAATGATTTCAATTTATTTAAAAATTCAATCGCAAAAAAAGTATCTTTAAAAAATGATCAGATTAAATTGCATCATTTAAAGAGAATTCCATCTACATGACTGAGTAACTACATTCACCGCTCAATCTATTCGTAAACTTACCACAGTATTATATCGTGTACAGAATTAATCTTGATATAAGATGTATGTACATCTCGTTATCGAAACGTGCCAAGGTTAGTATGCAAACTGTTAAAATACTTTTATAATGTGATTAACAGTCTTTGATAAGTTAACAATTATTCGATGATGATTAATGCAGATTAGAATACGATAAAAACAAACTAGTACTTAGTTTATATGTTTATTCTATCTCTTTAAGTCCGCATGCATTTGATATATTGCGAACTATGTGCGTTTGTATATCAGAAGAATAATAAGTAATGTTTTTAGATTTTTAATTATTTTTTTTTAAAGTAAATCGAAAATAGAATAATTAAAAAAAAAAAAAAATGTTGAATGAGATTTCTAAAAAAATTTGAAATGAAACTGTTAAATAATTTCATTCTTGTTATATTGTACGAGTTTTAAAGATACTAGGGTAAAGCTCACCCTATATACGCTTACTGACAGAAGTGTATACGCAAAGGGTTATACATCAAGGTCATTTTGATGTAGTATTTCAAATTATCTGAACGTAAATTTAATATTATTTGTAGTGACCGCAGTATATTAATTTAGATGAGTTAGACCTTGTCAGAGTAACTTTGTCCATACATTTTAGACGGTTTGTCGATTGAAAATTAAATAAGTAATCTTTTTTTTTGTTTTTTTAATTAGAAGAATTTTTAGGAAAAATACAATCTTTTTATTGTAAAAAAAAATTCCTTTTGATACAAAAAAAAACTACTAATTATAATGAATTTAATAAAAAAAAAGTTCAAGTTTATTAATGAAAGTTAGAAAAACTAATATGACGATATTTTTTAAATAAACAATAACTATTTATTAAAAAAAATTTTTTTTTTCACTTTCAATTTTATTTTCATGTAGAAAAACTTGACTTATTGTGTAAAATGTCACAGGACTGACAATATCAGAGCGAAGCGATATTTGCCCGCCTACGAAGGAAATTTATTAGATTTTCAAGCTTTCGGAGTAAACATACTTTCCGCGAGGCACCCGTTTTACCACAATAGATGTTTCCTTGATATAATACTGTCACAGAAAAATCTTTCGCTACTATCTTAGTTATAGAGTTATCAGGCTGAGTTTTTCCACAATACTTTTGTTTCAGCTGCTCTGTACCAATGGGTTAATTAATTTTAAACAAATCCAAAAGTTTTTAAATGGAGAATTTTTACACGTCTTGGTCCAGGACTTAATATTAATATTAAAGGTCCAAACTTTCAAAGAATTTTTTTTTTTGGGTACTTGCAACAAAATTTCACGATGAGACCGAAAAAAAAAAAAAAAAAAAAAAAAATAGTCGAAAAAAAAAGCACCCTAATATATATATATATACATATAAATTCATGAGCACGGTAGAGATCGTCAATAATCTTTATAGCGTATCCGGTTACCGATTTATTGATGTGACAGAGATTTCGCGAGCACCTTAGCACGGAAGTACGAACCAAATATGACGAAGTATGTCCGGAAAAATAAAATAAAAAGATTTACACATATATATCAAATGGCAAGAAAAAAAGTTCCAGTTTCAATACAACTTTTTAAACGTTATTTATTTTTTTTTACTGTATGATACCATCCGATAGTTGTAATTTGCAACGTATATCATTTTTTTCAAGTATTTTTGATAATTTTTCAAAATTAATAATAAGATTTATTTTTATTCTTAGATAGAGTAAAACTAAACCCTTGGATTCACGATTGACGACGTTTCTAGTTAGTAATACATTTTTAAAAGTGTTGAGATGATTGAGATGGTGTTAAATAATTCCCTGGGTTTGTTTAATATACGAGAAGTGTCACCTGATTTTTTTTTTTTCTCAAAGCTCACTTAAATGTCAAGAAGTTGTCGTTCCAATGTACATAAAATAAAACGCAGTATTCATTGAAAAACATGTATGGAACGATATAAATGCTGGGTAAAAAATTGCCGGTAATCTTGTGTAAACTCCCGATAACTAATTAGTTACGGCAATTGCGTAATTATATTAGCAAAATACTCCGTGAGATATTGCAGTTATTCTGATAAATTATAAAGCTAACAATAATGCAAAAACCGTTAGTAGAGGAATCTAACACCTAAGAATCTACATTGAAAGAAAGTTAAAAGTATTTTTACTATTTTACTATCGTAATTTTTCTCATTTAATAATTTTTACAATCTGCTACAATTGAGAAATATTCCAATTCAACTAAAGTAAAATTTATTATTTTTCTTCCTATGATGTTTTTAACTAAATTCCTATGAATTTTAATGGATTTTTATTGTATGGAATTTCAAGAAGTGCAAATCATGAATAATGTGCACTGACCTTTTGAAAGTAAATTATAACTTTCTATAACTACATGAATGCAACAAAAAAAATAATGCTTAAATCATTAATACAATCATAGCAATTTTTGTGGTAATTCGATGACTATTTTTTAAAATATTAACGATCATAATAGACAAATCAGAATAAAGTCTGCGAAAAAAAAAGAAAAATTACAAAAAAGCCAAAAAAAAATAATAGAACGGTAAGATTGGTCGTCGTCATCCCAATCTCAATGGATATTCTGTTGCGAGATGTAGTAACTTTTTTTTATTTATTTCTATGTGGTCTTATGCACGTTGACAGATAAAATCGATTATGCTAGACTCGTTCGCGCCCGATGTAATATGCATAGGTCGTGGAATATAACAGATACAGAGTACATTTATTCTTTGCTTGGACTTTAAACAAAAATTTCCCGCTGAAGAAGAAATCTTCAAGGTAAAAAAACGGAGCAAAAGTTTGAACATGGGAAATTAATTTTCTTGTTCTTATTATTTCAACGTGTTTCTGAGACAAGAATGAATTTTATTTTAATCATAAAGCTTATTAATTAATTTTTAAGATGTATATACATACTAAAAATGATTTATCGTATCATACTTCAATAGTAGCATAACATTAATACAACACTGTCATTGTAGTTTACATATAAAAGCGACGACGCATCATTAAATGTTCGTTCGTTTATGGAACTTCTGAGTTTAGAGACCATTAGGCACTTTCCCGTACATTCCTGAAAGGAAGTTCTGAGCTTTTAGTGCCGAACCATAAATGTATTTATAAATAATGCGGACACATAACTAAGTAGCCTTTAACGATACTAAACATACGATTCAATTTATAATTTACTCTACTTAAACTTTTTTTTAACCGCTTTTCATAAATTTCATTTTATGCTGATTGAACACTCAATTTTTTATATTTTATTGTTTCACTGAATTTACTAATCTTACTTATAAAACATTTTTGCCAAATATTTGGAGAATTGTTTAGTTATTTTAAGCAGTGTTTAATTTTTTAAAGAAAAACGATTTACATCATAAAAATGATTTCCGTTCATTTGAAGTGAAAAATCTGAAAAAAATTTTATATATATAATAAAATTCTCGATAAAGATCTCGACGTTTTGAGGTCCTTAGAAAGCTTCCTTGGCGATTTTTATGATAGTATACTCAATAAATTCAAAATGTTATTATATGAAATTAAATAAATGCGTATAAAATGATTTTTGGTTTTAATTAATATTCGTTTTGAAAATTTTTGAACTTATTTAAAAAAAATTCAATATTTGAATTATTCACGGAATGTATAAAAGATTGCGTGATTAAATTTTTTTCATGACGGTTGTCTTTTCAATCCATAACTATGCGACAATATCACGGATGCATTATAAAATAATCAACAATTATGGGAATACATGCATCAATAAAAAAACACATAACGTAAAGTTCTCATAAAAATTTGATCAACTTTAAAATCTTTGTTTTGCTTATATAAAAAAATAATTCATAAAAATTAAAATAATTATCGGCAAATCCATTACAAAGATTATATTTTTTTTTTTTAAATAAATTTGATGATGGAAAAAAATTTTTTCGCTTGGACCCAACAAATTTAGGTTTTGCACGCACAAAAAATGAATTAAAAAAATATTAATTTTATTTATTGTTACCTCTATAACGTTGTTCACCGTAATGTCTTTGGGCATGAGTAAATATCACCAAAAGACATGATAGAATCAGAAAAAACAGTATTCTTTGGCACATCTTGAATTATTTTACGGTTCACTTTCCATTCATAATGTTTACGTATGACTTTTTACGTATAATACTTAAGAAGATGCTATATAGTCAAGTTACTGTTAAAAAAAAAAATAAATAAATAAACTCAGCATCGAAATTTTATTCTCATCATACAACACAAAAAAAAAAACTTTGATATGCTCCCTGAGTAAATTATATATAATATTCACACGGGGATATTGTTAGCAATCCGCGATAATGTCGAGTTAGTGCACGCTTCTGAGTTGACACTTTTTGTATTTAATCTCAACGAAGAATTCTCTTTACTCTTGGTGTTATTTTTTTTTTAAGGATTAACCGAATTGAATAAGAGAACGAGCAAATGAAATTTCTAGAAAAATAATTTTTAACTTGCCGTAATTTTAATCAGAAACAATAGTAAGCAATTTGCAGCGTATGTATGTATATTTTTCCGGGGTAAAATTTAATTATTTTTTAATTAACGTTTCTATTAAAATCAAATCATTGTGTTGAAAATACAATGCAGAATTTAATCATGGGTAACAATTGCAATGGCAACAGGTTTTCGCCATTTCTTATGCACAACTCGACAAAACTTTCATTTAAATAAAAGACACGCGGGAAAATTCAAAATGTCATGACTCGCTAAATTTCTTAAACCCGTTTTTGATTTTAAATCTAGAAAAAAATTAACTACGAAATATCATTTATTAACTTCTATAGGAGAAAAAAAAATAGCATTTAAAAAAATTCACAAAGAGCGCATTAACTTGCCTAAATAATAAAAATCCAAGTGTAATACTTTTTAACGACTCTCTGATTGCAATAAACCATAACCAATTGAAAAATAAATTTATCTGTTTGTTTAATTTAAAAGTTAAAAATTTTTTGCTTTGTTAGCAGGATTGAATATAGGTTTACTAAAGGGTAACTGTCGCGTCGAGCGAACTTGACGTAAACTGGCGGTAGTCGCGTGGTGAATATCCCAACAACCTACACCAAGCGTTGAACCAACTAGGAAGCTCTTCGCTCGACTAATACCCCACCTCTGGTACACCAAAGGAATAGCGTGGGAGGCACTCGGTTACTTTTAATATTTTCTATAGTTATTTAAAATAAAATAAAATGCATCTGTTTCTTTACTTATGTGGTAATTATCTATAGCTTACAAATGTTATTTATATGTTTATCCCACGCAGTTAAATTTTTATTAGTTTTTGTATTTAGGGTATACGGTGGTGCGATAAAAAAGTTACAAAACTATAAAACAAGAGGATAAAGAATACTGTTGTATTAAAAGACGCGCTGTTTTGTCGATAAGCTACCAAATTAATTCTTACTTATGTTTGACATTATTTTTATTTATTTTTATTTTTCTATACGTCCAAAAATCAAAGAACGCTCGAAATAAGTCTACTCAATAAATTCCAGAGTAGTGTGTTCAGCCACGCACATTTTATGTTATGTTATATTTTAATATTCTCTTATAATAACCGAAATAGTCGCAACTCGGAACACGATACGATTAGTTAACAAAAAGTCTGTTTTATTGAATTTGACTGAGCGTAAAGTGCTCAAGCGAACTATGTTACGCCCTAGCTTTCGTGGCACTATATAATGCACATTATTTAGACGTTATTTTTTACCAATATTTTTCATACTTTCTTTTCGGAGTTGCCGCTTAGATGATGCGCACGCATTTTTCTTACATTTTAACTTTTGAAAACTCTAAATTAATATAAAATATTCTAGATGTCATTTTTTTATTTTAAATGGATTTATATTTTTGGAACAATCGATATGCACTTTAACACACCGAATCTTTAAAGCAAATTATCACATGACACGTTCACGATCTTCATGCATAAAAAATTCAAGAAGATTCATTAACGTATAATATAAAAAAAATAATGTCTGTAGCTTCTTAAAAAAGTCCGCAAAATCTGAATATAGTTCTATTTTTTTAAAAAGATACCAATTTTATTTTTTATGTCAAATTCACAACAAGTGAAAAGAAATTATATTCTTTATTTATTATACAATTGATAATAGTATTTTTTTTTTTTTTTTCAAAGAATGTAGTTTGAATGTGCCAGATAATTATGAATCACATTAATCTTATCAAGTGTGTGAAATATCAACTCTTTCTAAGTTGTATTTCTGCGATCATTTATGTGAGTTTTGAATAATAAAAATTTATATGAATACAATTATGAAAAAAATGCAAGAGCATAAAAATATTTTTATTACAAATAATAGATTAGTGGAAAAAATTAAAGGATCAAAAAAATTTCTTAAATTTTATGGTTATTGTGAACAGGATGTATTTTAGTGAAAAATGATCGTAGCAAAAATCTAAAAAAAAAAAAAAAGCATTTGGAAGCTATAAATTTCTTATTTTTAGAAAAAGAATTCTTCGTCTTCAGTCATCTATATTTCAGCAACTAATAATCGTCCAAAAAATTCAAAGACGACTTCAAAATGAAATAAAGTTCCTACAATAGTAGTAATAATGTCCTTAAATAATGATTAATATTAGCGCGGATACTTTAGTTTGCTTTTAGTTTAATATAAAATCCATTAATTTAAATTTTAGTGTGTGGATCGATTAAGTGAAAAATCATAATTATAGAATCCAACATTGCTGTTTTACACTCGACCTGTGCTAAATTAGTAGTAAAAATCATTCTTCGAGAAGTTTTTTCGATAAAATTAAAGGAAATTTTTTAATTGAAATTATGTTAATATTTATATTGGGAAATTACTCAAAAACATTTCAAGTACTGTACTATGAAAATTTCAAAAAATCTTAAGCGACTCATAAAAAATAGTTTATTGAGCTGATTTTGAAATTAACATATTTTCAAAGGGAACTCAAAAGAAAATAGCCTTTTTGCGCCACGCTAGTTTAAATATTAGTTTTTTGAATTTAAAGTTTCATTTCAAAACGCTTATTTTATATAAAATTTAAGTCATACTGTGCATATTTTAACTTGTACGTTCCAAGTTAAAAAAGGAATGAGGGATGTATCATCTCTTTCATTATCTCTCATAATAATAGACTAAATAAAAAAAAACGTAAAAAAAAGAAGATGAAAAGTGTAAAAAAACTTGCCCCAGCTTCATGTCCCTTCATCGTTTCTCTTTGAGACTTAAGATATTTAAATTTTTAGAATAATGTAATAATTAGGTCTGGTATTCCACTAATTACAAGTAAAGTAAGCAAGTGCTGGTATACATAGTAAATATTTCATTTAGTAACATTGTAAAATGTGAGAAATGATTTATAAAAAATACCATACAGTAATAAATATATCAAATGAATAAAAAATAGGATTGCAATACAAAAGTATTCATATATAATTCAATGAATATGGCATATGTGCTTCTCCACTGTCCATGAACAAGAACACTCATACATGTTATATACGTATAGTTTCATCGCGGTGTTTCATACTTTCATTGTTTACTGCACACGAGTGTATACAACGTTACAAGTGATATTGTGTTTTATAGGTGTAAGAGTTATGAAAATTATTACAGTGGCAACCTCTCAGAAGGTTACGCCTACCAATCTAGTTACCAGTAGAGTACCAAGCAGTCGCTTATTGCATTGAAAGAGATATAGAATGCGAGTAGGGCGAATTTAATTTCGAGAACTGCTCACACCTACGATACAAAAGTGAAAGACGGTTTCGTATTTGTAATTTACCAAAAATTAATCATAAAAAAACTAATACTTATTCATTCGACTCAAGATTAAATCGTTTGTACCGCCAACAGCCAATCCGATTTATTTTCCCCTCAATCAAAAAACATCAATAACCATACCATTTACCAAAACAATCATCATCAAATTATAAATAAATATTTTACTAAGTAAATATCATTAACAAATTTTAAGTGACCGTATTGAAAGTCTGATGTTGAATTAAAATTTTTTTCCCGTCTATGAAAAGATATTTTTCGTAAAAATAGATTTGTTTTTTTTTACGATGTTAAAATAAAAATAATTAAAAAAGCAAAAGATTTAATGAAAAGAAATGCCTTAATAATTTTATTTCTTATCAATTTTTTATGAAGCACATTGACTAAGCTCGACCGCATCTCAAATCTCAAGAACAAGTCAGACACAAAGCACACTCTTCAAAACCATCACTGTTCTGTATCTGCATTCACAGTTAAGTTACTGTAATTGAATTAAACAAGTGAATATTTAAGAGTTTATATTGGGCGATTTAATTAATCTTATCATTTTAATAATAATACCTCAATAAAATTGTATCATTATTTTTATTTAAGTTATTATAATTTTCTCAATTAACAAGAATTTATTATTTAATTCCCTTATGGTTGAATATAAATCATTACATCACTTCTATAAACTAAACTCATGAAATATTAAAATATACCAGAGTCGCCAGAATAATCGTTAAAGAACTTAAATAACCGTAGACTCATTACATACCCGTCACCTATCACACGCTTAAGCGTTGTGTAATAATAAAATTCAATAGCGCTAAGCTCATACACCAATATAAGCGTACATGTTAAATATATATATATATATAAAGCACTGTCGTCACAATGCAAAGGTATTGTTTAATTTATCAACTCATTTAATATTTAATTCAAGCTCAACTTAGATCGTCTGATATTTCTAAAACAATTCTACTAAAATTGCCTGATTTTTTTTTTTTTTTTTTTTTTTTTTTTTAAGCAACATTTCAACCGTTAATCTATCAATTTATCAATTTTGAAACTGTATTGAAGTAATATAAATATTATCCAGAAGAATTAAATTATTGTTAATTATAACAGTGATCACTTAGCAGAAAATTCAACCAAAGATAAGTATAAATTTATTTAAAGTCATAAAAAATATGTAATATTTATAAATGGAATTAATAACCAAAGACAGTAAAGTTGACATTTGTCGTGGTGGTGCCTTGCGTGCATCTGAAACCCAACCCTCTTGCCTGCAATTCATAATTGTCCCGTAGAAATTTGTTACAAGAATTATGTCAAGAAGACAAAGAGTTAAAAATAGTTGAAATCAGTTTCAGACAATAAGAACACATTCTTCGTATTAATTCCCTTTCTGTTTTTTATTACTCATGACGAATCGTAAAACCACGTTCGGTTTTATAATAACTAATTGTAATGATAAAGTTAATTCAATTTCTTCACTAAAAGTTAAAAAAAAAAAAAAATTTACACGTATCTTTTGTGGAACAGTATTCAATACACTTGAAAAGATATATAGAATAGTAATATCGGAAAACTCTTAGCAACATTAGCTTGGTTGCATAAGACATGAGAAAATGTAATGAGAATTGATTTTGATTCCATCCGGAAATTCAACAGCAGCTTATGGTTCCTGAGAACAATGAAACTGCTGGCGCGAAAGTTGAATAGAGTTTAGAGCATCGGAAATAGAGAAGAAACTCAGTATTAAAAGTATTTTAGAAGAGAAATGAGGATATAGAGTATAGAGCTCCGAAATTTCCGGATATTTTCCACGCTGTTGACTTCAACGATGATCCTCTAGTTGGTCGCATGGAAGCGACAAGAGTCTCGCCGTCAAGGAGACGAACCTCTTTTTTACTGATGAATATTCATTTCATCGTTCCGCTAGCGTTGCTTGCTACTACTTTAGCGACCTTATTTTAGCATAAAAATATTATCTGCTATTTTGCAGAATATAAAAAATGTATTACTTCATTCTAGACACTTTAATAAATAACTAATTTCTGTTCTATAAAGATTTCCAGAAATTAAATTAATCATTGAGTTAAATTAAACGTCTGAACGCTTCTTATTACTTTTCCCATTGATTTTTCCATTTGATTTTAAACTAGTTTAAACTGATAAGACTTCCTTCCTTATCGACTTGCAGCTATCGGTAACTTACTGAGCTACCCCGATAGATACATCAAAAAATTTTCCATCAGTAGCTGCAGTCAATTTAACATTTAGTTACCGGCTATCAAGGGATATTCGAATATCTACTACCGCAAACTGGAGTTCCGGGAGTTGAGATTTTTTTTTAGAAATTTCCTCCTTTTTAAGGATCTTTTTCCAATTTTTGATATTACCTATAATTATTGAGTTATTTACGAAAAACTGAGATTTAATTACTCTTTCAATTACTTATAAACGGTTATAATTTTGATAACGACTGTCAGATTGATTTTAGCCAGTAAGGCGATTTGGTGTCGAGCTACAAGTTTTGCTGTCAATATTATATGTTATATGAATGTTTTATCGTTCTATTTTATCCATGATTTTATGATAAAATATAATGTCACAAGGTCTTATACTAATCTGTGCATCGATCAGATTAATGTTATACTGTTATACATTTAAATGCTAATTTGACACGAACTGATTTTGGGGCACTTTCCCTTTATATAGTCAAACTGTCAATAAACTTGACGTAAATAGATTGTCAGAATTTAACAGTATATAACTGAAAGAATATTTTCTTTTGGCTTGCAATACATTGGAATTAAAATATAGTTGTGAAGTGAAAATAATTACTATAGCTGACTCACCTGGATACTTGCAGCCTCGCTCATCACTACCGTCTTCACAATCTTGAATAAAATTACACCGATCTTTGTCCAAAACACAACGAGAAACGTCACAACTGAATTCATTTTCACTGCAACCTGAAAAGAAATTTGCTAAATTTAAAAACAATTTTATTTTTTTCTCATTACGACATTATCAATTTCAGATGGAGTTAAAAAATGATAAGAGATAAAAGTTTTAATAAAGTTTTAACGACATAAACAATAGCTCAATAATTTCAGAAATTAATTCGAATAAAGATTAATATGTAAATGAGATGAAGAAAAAAAAAAATAAATAAATCATACTAGGACCACCACAATTATGCTCATCGCCATGATCATCGCAATCGGGAACTCCATCGCACAATTGAACGGAACAAATATCTCGACTGCCATCACTGCATCTTACTGTGTCATCGCCACGGCAATTATTAGTGTAAACATTTCGAGTTTCGTTTGAGGGAAACCCAGAGGTTAATGGACAATCCAACTCATCGGACTGATCAGGACACTGCGCTATACCATCACAACGATAATTCAATTGTATACAAGAACCGTCTCGGCATTTCAAGCTGGTCGGTTCGACGCATTCTGGTGTGGTGTCTTATTAAAAAAAAATTAATAATAATAATCAACGAAAAAATAATAAAACATGATGGGTTGACATAAAATAAAACATAATCATGACAAAACAACAATTTGAGTCAAATTAAAAATAATCAAATTTAAACTTTTAATGTAAAGCAATTATTGAATTACCTTGAATACTTCTGAACGTAAATCCTGTCGGTTCAATTTGAATATTTCCTAGTGCATGAAAATGTAATTGGTCTTCTAAAATCTGCCGTATTTCATTTTCATGAGGATACGTAGAACCGATGTCAACGGTGACTTGGGAATTGAAACTATCTTCCGTTGGTCTGAAATTAAAATATTTAATTAATTTTTTAGATAATCGTTTAAAATGATATTTATATTTAATAAAAAAAAAAAAAAGCACCATTTGGCCACACCCGATTCGGAAAGATAAATTTTTTAATTTTTGCACATAGTAAAGTTGAAATTTTTGATACTATCTAAAGAAGAGCGTTCATAAAATTTATAAACTCAAGGGATACTAAGTACATTTAATAGTAAAAAATTGTAGTTTATTTTTATGATTTATAATATGCATTATAGGAAAAATTATTGAATATGAAATTAAAATAACGTAAACTGAAGCTAATTTTATGAACTCATTTAAAATACCATTTTTACTAAAAAAAAAAAAAAAATAAAACTAAAAATTGTTCTAAAAAAAAAAATAAATAAATAATATGAATAAATTTGAACTTACGATATTTGTACTACATTAGCCACATGATCGAAATTTGGAATCCGCAAAGACAACAATTCTTTCAACGATTGCGTCAGGTTTCCGCTTAAAGTAATATAATCCTGACTGTTAGTATCAGCATATTCTGTTCTGTACGGTTCGTTAACTGTTAAAGTAGCTCGATAGAAACCTAAAAAAAATAATTATAATTTTAACATCAATAAAAATGTAAATTGATATAATTAATCATAAAAAATTGAACTTACGAGCTTGTCGACTTTCAGTTTCATGAGTAGGATCAGGTTTGGTTTCATCGGTAGCACTGCCCTCAGCCTCACCAGATCCAACAAGATCTTCATCATCAGTATTACCAACCAATCGAGAATCCAATTTTCCCGCAGCTATTTTACCAAGATTAATTTCCTGAAAATATTTTTCCAAAATGTATTCGCAATACAGAGATATATTTTAATAATTATTTACAGTATTTACGTCATTATTTTTCTCTTCTTTATCGAGTACATCATTGTCTTCATCATTTTCCTCTTCACTGTTTCTTATCTCTCGATGATGAGAAACTGTGGCACTTTTTGGCGGTTCAGTTGATGCTAGAGTAAAAAAATAAAAAAAATATAGATTAATGATAACAATATTTAAATAGAGCTATTAAATATGTAACATGACCTATATTTCTCATAATAAATTGAGAGATTAAGTTTTACTTTTATTTTCATATTTATTGAATAATAAAGTAATAACGATAATCATTTCAGTGGTATACGATAAGTGTTAAGCTCTAAAAATAACGAATAAATCATTCAGTTAAATGTATCTATTTTTAATCATTGACATACAAACAGTTTTGCTGTGTTGCTTGAGATAACAGTGATACAATTGATAGAGTATTATACATGCAAGACCATAAATAAGAGTTCAATTTTCATCTTTTTTTTTTTTTTTTTTTATTTTTTTAAATTGTTTAAAACTATTTTGATATTAATATTTTTTATTATTTCAGGAGTAAGCACGAGATCTCACTCATTAGTGAAAAGATACGCTGGCATATATCAAGGTCCTTATTTCGACGAACACAGTTTGAGAAATTATACTGCCCAATTGGGGACAAATGCTTTTCTTCCTTGCAAAGTGCGTCAGCTTGGCAACAAATCAGTACGTATATATAAATATGCTTTTGCATAATTACACTCCCATCATTTATTGATTTTTATTTATTTATAACGCTGACGAAAGAATCATCCCGTCTATTTATAAAAAAAATAAAAACAGGTTAGGCTTACTCGACATATATTAAAACAAGAACCTTGATATTTACTTATTTATTTTATTTAGGGCTTAATTCAGAATAATTTAACGGTGAAAATGAAAATAATGTCTTCATTAAAGTGTAGAGCAAGTTTATTGTCCTCTTTTTTTATCCCCGGTCTTTTTTATAGTCGGAAAGTAAAGTCAAGACTTAATATATAGAGTCTTTTCACACCTCAAGTCGTAATGACGCGATTCTTTGAACAAAATCACGCGTGACACTGATTCATAATGCGAGAGTCGTCTGAGTGGCGATTAACTTTTTTTTTTTTTTATTCATGAAACTCGCTCATTAATAAATGAGTAGATGAATAATTCTGTAGAGTAGTAGTTTAAAAGCATGGTTATGACGAAAAAAAAAAAAAAAAAAAAAAAAAAAAAAAAAAAAAATTGCCGGCATGGTAGTAACTACACGTTTAACATTTGGCTCTCGTCGTATCAAGTATCCTCACGTGCCACTTATAAAGAACCAATTCCAACCTAAACACACCATATAAATTCAAGATCGAAGAGCCATTCTGCAAGCTATAAAGAAAAATAGTAGAATGAATGATCTTCCTCCCTATATTTATATACATAGTTGCACTTCATTCAGACATTCATATCTCATCGCAGCTCAGTATTTCACTGTGATTTTTTTATTCAGCTGCTCACAGTACTTGTGGAATTTTTTTTACATTTCAATGCCAGAGCAGAAGGTGTATCTTAACAGTAACACTTTTATCAAAGAAGAATAATAAGCAGCAGATTCAGTGTGAATTAATACAGAAAAATAACATTAAATCAATAAAATAAAAAAATAAAAAATTAAATAACTAAATAGAAATGGGGACAATGACAAAAGAATCAAGTAACAAGAGACGAAAATAAAATAGCGTTTTGGCTCTTATATGCTTACACATGCTGATGTCTTTTTCACTTATGTAAGCTTAAGTTCAAGAAAATTCAAGCAACCATCCAATTCAACTTTATAAGAATTTTTATCACATTTTTATGATTTTTATATAAAACAATACTTTTAATGAAAAAAAATTTTGGATTTTCATCATATGTTTTTAAATAACTTTAAAGCTTTAGAACCGATCTAATAATGATCCTGTACACTTTTGATTTAATCCGATCGATGCGTTCAAAAGATATCCCCGTTCAAAATACGAAAAAAGTTATAAATATAAAGAGGTGGAAATTGGTGAAGATATATTTGAATTAAAGATAATTTCTTTGTAACTTGGACTTTATACTTTTATCCTCAGTTAATTCAAAAAGGAAAAAAGGTATCTCTGAAAAGCGGACGCAAGGAGTCTTGACTAGCTGTCCTGCCTACATTCCATGCTAACGAAACTTTGTTATTCTAGCCAAGTTTTACCGGGGATTTGAACGCTAAGTCCACTCCATGATCCTTTTCGCGCGGCAACTACGTGCTCATACTTTGACAAAACGTCGCCCGTCGCGTATAGTCCGAAATCCTTGAGACACGGATGATGGGAAATACGTGTTTGTGCTTGTTAAACGGAACTTCGCGATCACGTCATTTGTCAAATATTTTCTCTAGTTATGTAATATAGATATATATGGAGAAAGAGAGTCAAATGACACATACTCCAAATTGTGGTGAAAGAAATGTGTGGCTACCCAAGATAAGTCAATTTTGCGTATAACAGATGATACCACCGGTTTACCACCGGTTTTATTATGTGAAAAAAAAGTAAGCACCATTTGATGACACCCCACACATGAAAAGTAAGCTTTTCAATTTTTTTTCACAATAATTAAACAATATATTCAATCAGAATTGCATGTAAAAATTTTTCGCTGATCCGATAAGCAATAACTCTTATATGCAATGGCTCACAATGATGACTCACCATGAGAACCAGTCTCAACTGGTCATATCTCCAGCCGTTTTTCCTTTCTCTCAGCTTGAAAAAAAAAAATTGTGATTTCTCATAATTTTTAGCATTCGATCGGACGTAAGATGACACTTGGACCTTACAAGATTAAATAGTAAAAATTGATCGACTGGTAAAGATCGAGAAGAAAGTTGTCTAACACGCAACGAAGAAAAATTCCCAATTTAAGAGACTTGGTATCGTGTCAACTTAACGAAAATATACGTTGGCCCGTTGGACGTGCGGACTTTTCTTGAGGATCTTAGGAGCTTGAGGACGGGCTGGTGTTGGTTAGAAATAAGGAGCCAGTCAAGAAGAGTACCGAAGTAAGAACAAAGAGAGAATAAGAAGAAGAAGAAGAAGAAGACGTTGCTATTCTTTTTCTTTGTCTTAACTTGTGGTATATTAATGCGAAGAACATGCTACATGTAAGAGACGGCGCTCGACCAGAGAGTAAGAGATCATGAGGGAGGAGGATACTCAAGTAGAATACTAACGAGTCTGTGTCCCCAAATCTGCCGAAGAAGACCTCGTTTAACCACACCTTTGCATTTTAACAGCTTCTCAAAGAAAAGAACTCAAGGAAGTGTTATGCAACTTTTTTATACTAAAAAAGTAAACTATATATTGCTCTTAGACTAATCTTTGATTTATTACCAACGATATTTAATATTCCTCGTTATTATTGATAACAATATTTAAATCAAAAGTGTCCAAAAACATAAGCCGGGAAAGCAAATGGTTTTCCGAACTGGTTAGAGAAAAAACTATGTAATGTACTATTATTTTTTTGCTAATATGCTATGAAGAAATTATTTATAAAACAATTCATTATAAGATTAAATCAACGCAATAATATATAAATAAAAAGTGTCAATTAAATTACAGTTAATTATCGATAAAAAAAATGAGATATGATAAATTGGATAATATTATTGGATATTCTAACTATTGAAACTTAACTGTCAGCTTATAAATGAACTGTCATTTAGTTAAAAATGAATAAACTGAAATAACATTTAAAATAAAAATATTTGAAATCAATAAGTCATAACTTTGAATATATTATATATTGGAAGTATTAAAACTCCAAACGAATATTTGACTTTTTAGTAATCATTATCGACTTTAATTAACTAAGAAATTGATTCCAACACATCGATACTTATGACATCGAATCACAGCTTGTATAAATAAATTCAAGTAAATTTTATTACATATGAATTTTGAAAAATTAAGATTCATTTTTTTGTCTTGAAATCTAATTTCATAAAAAATAAATTTTTTTTTTTTAATAGATTTACAAAGAAAGAAAATGAAAATTTTTAATGAGTAATTGCCTTGATCTGACATAAATTGAATGATTAATATTTCAAGCGTCATTTAGAAAAGTCAATAAAGAAAGATCTCTTCTTACGTATAGATGATATCATGACATCATCAGCTATACTAAGCAAGTAATGTAAGTTAAAAGTGTCGAACGATTATAAACGTTGCGTAAGAGCTTTAATGCCATCATTGCAGTGCATCATTGTCGATCACATAATTGCACGTCAACAATCAACATATAAAAAATTATTAAAGTACTTTTTCATATAAATCTTATTAAATCCAATTTTCTTCAATAAAGTTCTCAACAAACATGTTAGATGTTTGTTGAGAATGCTGTCATCTTTATATTCATTGACAAGAACAGGACAAAAAACACCCGTCTCGTAGAAAGTACCTTTTCATTTTATTTTCAATTTATCGTATGATTGCGTGGGAGAAATAGCGAAAAGTCGCCGGCGGACATGAGACCGACAGGCGACAGGTTAGAGGAAAAAACAAAAAAAAAAAAAAGAAAGAAAAGAAATAGAGGGGATAAATAACTGTTAAAAGAGTTATACTATATGAGCTCCTCGCAAGTCGTCAAGTGTTCAGGAAGAGGACACTCCAGTCATCTCACCCTCTCAATCCTCCTCTACACAACACTCATCGACATTACATCGCGCGTCTGAGAGTGAAAGAGAAAAACAGAAGCAGCTTACCATGAACCGCTCTAATAGTCCATTGTCTAAGACCGCAGCGACAAAAACCTCATCTCACCAACCAACTCGTTCTATCCTGCCCTGCCTGTACTGTGTTAAGTCTAATTCTCGAATCCTCGTTTCGCCTTTCTTATCCTTTTAAACTCCCTTCATATCCTCATAAATCTATCTGCCATTTTTTATCATTGTTCTACACTGATTTTATCGAATAAATCCGATTGCTTACAACAAACCAGTATAAACTTGTACGATTCATAATACGGAGCACTAAAGAGAGCTTTATCATTAAATTTTTTACATTTTTTTACTCCAAATATTTTTATTGTTCAATTCAAGATACCAAAATAATTTATATATCTTTCTACAGATAATTGAGAATTTGTAAAAAATTTATTCATTTATCAAGTCATAAATTCCACAACCATAGCCAATAACAAGGTTACTATTTACATAACAGCGCAAATAAAATATATTAAAATATATCTACTTTTTTCTATGTTGACATTGAAATATTTCCTGTAAAATATAATAATAGTTATTACAATACATAAAAATTATTTTTATGTAAAACGAATCACAAAAAGTACTTAGTATGCATATTTGGTCAATTTAAATAATTTTCCTTTTTACTAAATTTTTTCAATAAAGCAACATTTGAATTATCGACAGTGATAAATTTTATTTTTTACTTCATAAATCAGCAATAAATAATAATTTTTATTAAATATCAAAAGAGCATTAAGAGTCATGCGCTTTAAAATTTTCTAAACTTCTTATTCCTCATAAATATATTAAGTTATAAGTTATATTTTATATTACACAACTGATGCGAAAAGACAGCAGTATATTCCAGTCCTATGTCATTCTCATTACTATACATTCTCTATACGTTAACTCACTATTGCTATGATGTCATTAAAATAAAAGTAACAGCAAACGTTGGGTTCAATACAAATGCTCAAGTCAGAAGATTAAAACTACTTCGAATAGAAGATGAATGTTAAAGCTTTTGCAGATTTATGAATAAATATTCTTTACGTAGATGCATTTAACAAACTTTGATATCATATTTTTTCGTGATTTTAATATTGTATAGAATATCAGGCATACGCAAATTTTACAGAGCGGTAAACGCTTGAAAAAAAAAACACGATGCTAATGTCTGTAAAGCTAAAGAAAAAAAAATGTAAATAAAATTTTACATTTCATTCATTTTTACCACTTGACACTTTCGCGACCTCTGGCAATTGACGCTAATTGTCTCGCGTCATTTTACGTTCAACTTATACAGACAAATAAAAAGAATTTGTATGTATGGGATGTTAAGAGTTTTAAAACTCTCACATTTGATAAATAATTTAAAAATATAATATTTATACAATAGATGTACATGTAACAAATTAGAGTTAATCATTTTATAACAATTACGGGCCAACACAAACATGATATTTAATTATATCGAGGAACCCAAGCGATGAATCATGTCTATAGGCCATGTTGGTTTCGAATTCCCAATTATACTGAAAATTTTCGTAACTTTCCCATGAATATCTGGCTGTTCGATCGCTATGTAATTATCGTTAGCTATCATACGATAATGGGCTCAGAAGAGGCGAGTTCATGCGAGCTAATGCGATAATATGGAAGGGTATCTACGCAGAGAAAAAAAAAATTTATCTCAACTTTGTTTTAGGAATCATTGTTATTAATTTTTTATAAACATCCGTATAGTTTTCATGTTTTATATAGAGATATTAATCATCGTCCTTATTAAATTCAACTCTCTTTGTTACACAAATAGTATTTCAGTGTGACGCTATTAGTCGTTCTACTAAATTAGATCCACATAATGTAAACGCTGTATATCATCATGTGAGTGATTACATTCATACAATGTATTTTGATCTGTGTTTCGCTTATTTTCTCTTAACATGTAAAATCCCACAATTACTTGATGAAAAATGTTTTTCAGTAGATTTCTTCAACATATTTTAAATAATTATTATACACGCGTAAAAAAATGATAAATGTTAAAAAATTAATTAATTTATCAAAAAATCTCTTTTATTTCAATACGTTGATTATTGTATATAATGAAATATAAAATCCCAAAATGAACAAAAAAATTCTCCATTTTATTTAAATGGGCAATAAGAAAAAAAAAAAAGATTCTGTATATTGATGAAAAAGATTAAAATTAAATTTACTTGTGTTACAAATTGAGCTAATTTCATAAAATTCATGTTTAAAATTAAAAATAAACAACAATGAGATATAAAATACTCAAATGTGATAAAATAATCGCTCCCTCAGATATAACTAAACTGTTATACATAGCATTGGTGATAGTCATAATGTAAGCATAGCACAGCTTTTTCATATTGCGACACGATAAGTTTGTATACAACATAGACTAGTGCTTTTAACACTCGCCCTAATACGATACAGCACTTTCTCTACGATAAACAAAAATTATACATGACACACAGTCAAAGAGTCTTTCTCCTGTTGTAAAGAAAAAAATTGCGAAAACAGCGAGTTGTAAATTACTGTTAATATAAAGCTTATACATTTGTAAGATATCGATTTTTTCATTATATCGCATCGCGTCATTTAAGCATCTTGTAACCTTATTATAAAGAAACATAATATCTTAACTTATTTATGTGTTTATTTTCGTCCTCTTTTTTACTCTCGCTCGACTTTCGACCGTACTCCCGAGGTCACCTCTGATTACATACCAAAAAAGGGGACCAAATGTAAAACTTAAAAATAAAAAATTTTATTTTAAATAAATAAATTTATTTAAAAAGTTATTCAAGTATCTATTGGCCGATCAAATAAGAAAGACTAAAAATAAATACAGTACAAATTTTGAAATTATTAAGTATACAGTACGGAGCAAAATTTATCGTTAGTCTGTACAAAAAATAGATTGAAACTCTAACTGCAGTACAAGAATGATTCATATTAATCCTTTAGGCGTCAACGCGCGTCTTCAAGAATTTATAAAAAAGCAAAAGAGAGTAAAATTCACAGGCGAATGAGAATAGAGTAAGTGACTTTTGTAGAATAAATAAGTCAATGCGCCCAATAACTTTTTTAACTAAATTTTCAAAAAAACAAACACTCGCTATTGATTATCTTATCCTAAAGGTTCATTTAGTCGTCTAAATCTATTTCTTTTAAATACTTGAAAAAGCAATCTTATAATCAGTATTAAAACTCGAGGTCGGTTATAAAAAAATGATACCCATAACTGTATATTTATGCATGTACTTATGTGTTTGTGAGCTCAACATAAGAAATCAAAAGTGATTATGACGAACATACGTTGTTCTTGGAGTTAGCAACTGAGAATGAATTTTTGTTTAGACTATTCGTTGAGATATATTTAATTTACGAATTAACCAATGGCTGCATGCCAGATGTGACTAATTCTCATTAATACATTATATTTATTTATTTTTAACACGGTATAATATCATAAAAACTTTTTTTTATAATTTCAAAAAACTTTTAAGATAAACAATCAGAAAGAAATAAGACAATTTAATTTAAGAATAAAATATTCTAATAGATAGGTCACTAGACTATATAATTGTTATAAGTTACAAGAGACATGAATGACTTCAATGAAAAACACAGTCAAAACTATTATAACTGCAATATAAACGATTACATACTAGTATTGAATCGT
>JZSA01002545.1:0-14684 GCA_000956155.1 Cotesia vestalis | reverse complement strand
GTTGTTTTTTTTTTTTTTTTTTTTTTTTTTTTTTTTTTTTTTTTTTTTTTTTTTTTACAAGTAGAACATAAAAAAATAAATGCTTTGTTTAAAATTATTTATGTCGTTAAATTATTAGATTTAGATACCATCAATAATTCAGATGCTAAAATATCAACAAATTGTAGCAATAAATCAAGATTAACTTTTTTACATTCTAACGATTGTAATATAAATTTAATAATTTTATTAAAATCATTCTCACCAAAAATAAACTTAAGTTCTCTCGTTACTTTAGCCGACAATATAACAAACAATTTGTTTTCAATACTATCAATAGGTTCATTGTAAGTATCATCTTGTTGATTCGAAAATATTGACATTAAATCAATATAACTATAAAAATTTAAAACAAATTCATTAATTAATGGCTCAGTAATATTACCAAAAAGTAATTTTGTCCATCTAACAACAGCTTCTTGTCTTAAAGTATTACTACTTTCAATACCAGCTAAAATTTCGCAAACTAAATCAATACATATACAAGTCATTGTTAATTTACTATCTAATTCTTCAAGTTCTTCATCATAAGGTGTGTTGACTATTTTTAACCAGTGTGAAAGAAGTTCTGAGTCACAATCATCTTCAACAGATTCAACAGCTTCATATGCAGTATCAACAGAACAATAGTCTACTCTATCAGCTAATAAAATTTCTAACTCATTAGCGATATTCTTAGATTTAATATCTTCAACGAATCTCCATGGAATGTCAGATAAAGGCATTAGTGTTGGCATCGGGACACCGTCATCTTCTTGGTCCATTTCGAAACCTGGCACTACAGTTCTTAGAGTATTAAAAACTCCAGTTACGGTTTTAGCTAAAAATCTATCAAATCTTGGAGCCACTGCGTCTGCTTTTTTGCTACCACCGTTATTTGGCCTTAAAAAATGTCTCAACTGCGTTGGTGTATCAGGTGACAATTTTAAACACAGTGTCTTTAAATAATTCTCCATCTCCAAGCGACCGCCATCTGGTAAACGTATCTCTGCCATGACGGCCGAATAATTTGGTAATTCTTCTAAGCTTTTGTGCAATTGAACAAAATCAACGTACTGTCGTCTTACAGTAGCTGTTGTCGTTTCAAACATGTCCTCACCGTGTTGTTCAACATCGTCAAACTGAATGCAATAAAGTAATTGTTGCGATCCATCAGTTGATGTGTGAAACTCAGTCCATGGAATTACTAAATTGAAAAACTGATTACAGTCATACGTAAAAGTTTTTTCTTCAACAGGTAACGGAGAGCTGGCTGTAGATTTCTGCTGAAGTAAATTTCTCAAACGTGCTATTGTCGTTGCAAAGTCTGTAGGCTCTTCATAAACTGGCGAAATATGATCATCATCACATTTATCAGAATTTTCATAATCAATTTGTACATCATTCAAGTCATTCCACAATCCTTTGTGTCCAATTGTCGAAAGACCGTCAAGACACAAAGATATCCGATCTGTTTTCTTACAAGATGTAACTATTTTTGGTGATGTTATTTCAATAACTGGATTATTATCATTACTTAATACTGTCTTTGGCAACTGTCTTTTTATCACTACAGCAGTCGCTGAAGTTGAACCTGTATTTAAACTTTGGGATATCACACCATCATCTTTATCTTTACATGATATTGGATCTTCACTCAATTGTATATAATTAATTATTGTGATAAAAATCCATTGAGGTAAAGATACTTGATCAAGTATTAGAGACAATTTTTTGGCAAGTATTGATAATAATAATTTACATGGTAGTGAACTTGTTAATTCCTGCTGAAGAAATTCACGAACTATTATTGTGATAATACTATGTAGAGTATGTTCTAATGTTGAGTTACTACGGGAACCTGGATGTATTCACCTATAAGCCTCTTCAATATTTTTAGCTTTACCTTTTTCAACGCGGCGTAAAGCACGTCTGTATTCTTTTAAATGCAATAACAATATATCTGCAAATTTATGAGATAATTTTATTTTATTTACCAATAATATTTTACTGTAAATTTTTTCAAAAACTGTCTTGAGAATTTCTTTGGATTCTTCATCAAATGTTTTATCATCGCTTATAATTGAGTACCAATTATCAATAAACTTATCGTTAATTTCATTTATTATTTTATCGATATCCTCTCTCTTGCTAGATGCTTTAATTTTAGTCTCCTTTTCGTTGTTACTATCCAGCTTTTTCTCTTCAGTTGCATTCGATAATTCTTCGTTATTTATAAGTAAATTTTCATGAGATAGTGTTAAAACTTATCAGGATTTTTTGAAAGAACACGGATAGAACGAGATGACACTGGATATCATCCCTGATTATACTGAGTGATACCCGTGGTGAAAAAAATTTTCCGATAGTAACTAGTATAATCCAGATTATACTGGGTGATATCTGGATTATATTCATTGTAATCTGAATTATACTAATTGTAATCTGGATTATACTAGCTACTATCTGAAATTTTTTTTTTACTCAGTGGGTACTTTTATTTTCAACGATATTTTACTATGCACTCGAAGTAATTTATCTGATCCTGTTCCTTGGTCTATTTGTGATGTAAGCTTTTTTTAAGGAAATTATTGTAACTAAGAATTTATATGAGGATAAAAATAAATTTCATCTTTTAAACCCTTCTTGTTATATACTTATAATTTATACTATAAATTTGTGGGAATTTGAAGAATGTCATTCGATAGAATCAATTTCAATTAATCTCCATATTTTCAAAAAGTTAGTTGCTTCAATCCAAATTAAACAACATGACGACATGAAATTTAAACCAATCAGAACAGGAGTTAAATAAAGCCCGACAATGCAGTAGCTAACAACCAACTTTACGAGTAACCAACTTTATACAAAGGGAATAATAATAGTAAAATGCTTTATCCTCCTTTTGTCCTATATAAATTCTCTTTTATTCAGAGCACAAATTCTGTCATTAACAGACAAATTCATCCGATTTCGAATAAAAGTCTTCCGTTGAAAAAACTCTGATGCCTCAAAGCTAAATAATACTTTTAAAAATGCTATATAACAAGACAATATTTCTAATTATTTCCGATTTTCCGAGTTTACAGCATTTAAAAAATATAATTCCTATGAACTTTTTATCAGTAAATCTTTTAGATGGAAAAAAATTAATTGATAAATTACAAAAAATAAATATGTTATCGTCCACTCTACTTTTATGTAAAATGAGATCTCTATTATTTTAATTTATATAATTAAAAAATGAAATGAACATATTATTTTACGAACAAAAAAATGTTAAATGAAATTTAAAAAATTTGAGTGATATAAACTTATGTTGAATATGAGCAATTTCACTTTTTTATTTCTACGCTTCAAAGTTATAATTATCCAAAAAAAAAAATTGTTTACGCCCTCGTAGTTTCCGAATGCCATAAGGGTATATAATCGCTTTACGCCCTTATGGCATTTGTAACTCGATATCTTTATTAAAATGCATCTTGGTATTAATATGTTAGTTCCTGACATTTAAGTCAATATTCACTAGCGCAAGTAACGACTTATTAATATTTTATGACTAAAAAGTGATTTAAAAGAGTTATTAGAATCAAAGTATTAAAAATAATTTTAAGAACTTACTTTTTGCATTGTTAAAACATTCAAACCTGTTTTAATGATTTAAAAGTATTTTTAAAGACTAAGTTATTTCAACACGGAAAAAAGAAAACTCGGAAAATTACTTTATAAATAGTAATAAAATTACAGTTCGAAATAACATTTTTCCAAATTCAAACTTTGAATGTTAATTTTCAGAGCTTTTAATGTAAATATTACATTCTACAATGTAAGTCTTATAAAATCAGTAATGATTACAATCTGAAACTGTAATTTTTCCAGTTTTCATCACGGAGCGCTTCGTTACATAATATATTGTAATTTTTCGAGTATTATTTTTTCCGTTTATAATCTAAAATCTAAACAAATGTTCAATCAAAGGTTACGAGAGTTTAAATCAATGACTTGAGAGCGGCAGCCACCAAAAATAATGAACTGGATATATAATGTCTTAATTTTTATGAACGGAATAGTAAAAGCGATTTAGTTACATAATACTTTCACATGAAATTTAAAAATAACAAATAATACAGAGGTAATTTTGTTTTCTGTGTAAATTCCATTACAACGATAGGTATCTGTATCTCTATTAATGTTGTGTGAATAAAAACACATAGTATAATGTAAGAAACAACACCTTTTCTTAATAGCTTGACTTGAAATAATCTTATATCGCAATTGATGTGAGTGGCTATTTCGTTGGGACACTCTGTCATACAATCTGTGGGAGAGGAAGGGAGTCAACAGAGCATGTCAAAAGTAAAGGAAGTTACATGAACCTCAATTCCGCTTGTTCTTTACTTTTCGTATCGTATCCTAACAGTCTGATTCTTCGCCTTGACCATACAAAACAAAAACCTCCTAAGTGATCACTGTCTAACAATAACAAAAACAAATGTATACATAATACATTAAATCCATCCTGCGCAGGTAATAAAAAAACAATAGCATTTACGTTGATATTTTTTTTTTGGTTGTTTTCTTATTTTATGGTAAAAAGTTTGTACATATATAACGAAACAAAACGAAAAACAAGAATAAAAAAGTACAAAGTAATAATAAACGAGCAAGGAAACGGAAAACTCCCACTGGACGGTAAGGAAGTCGAAGTGAACGGAAGTGAAGGAAGAACAGTAGCGAGAAAACGGAAAAGGGGTAGTATACACAAATGTATACATTCACAAGTAAAAAGTTTGTGTACTAACGGAACCGGAACTTGGGAGCATCGCGAATACGAACGGTCTCTAACGACTCTGCTGGCATCAACAACGTATAACGTCACTGACTTCGACCCTGATATGACGGAAACATCAGACGGTTATCGGAAGTTACCGAGGAAATTAAACAACCCTACATCTGGGTCAAACAAACTTTTGTTGTGTAAATATATCTATATATATTACATATATTGTAATCTTTTCATCTTTTTCTTATTCTTAGGTCGTTAATAATGAGTCTGAATATTTATATTTAATAGGACTTGTTGGTAAACAATAAAGTAAAAGTCAATGAGTGTTTGTTAGCATATAGAGACATTGATGCACCTTAAGTCACGAAAGGTGAGGTATTAGCTATATGTGAATAACGAGAAATAAATAAATAAGTAAGTAAAAAATGGAAAGAGAAAGGGCGCGAGGATCTAAGACCTGCATCGGGTTACAACATCGGACTGCACGTTGCGGCATGTATAAATCGCCCGTTACGCCATTCCGATGCGGTGAGGCCGTCGAGAATGAAGACCCTCTCTTCAGGTCTCTCGACCGAAGTAAGGAGAGAACCAGGACAGGTTGCGCTGTTCTTTAGGAATGTCACGCGTAACTTACTACTACTGCACTCTAGGATTTTATGATTATTCTGATGATGATGATGATGATGATTCTGATGGTCTGCGGGTTATATCAAGAGACACTGAAGACTATGAAGGTGCATCCGGGATGATCCACTCAAAGTTCTTCGCTTCGTCCACTCCCTAATGCCGCACCTCCTTCACTTTCTTTTGTATAGTTAAGCCTTAATGCATACATATATATCTTTCCATATTCTTAAAACGTCAAAACTATTTTTTTTAAATAGATTAAGATCTAAAAAAAAAAAAAAAAAAAAATAACTAATTAGGATCTTTTTATAAAATATGTACGTTTTGTTTGTGTTAATGGTAATAATTATCAATTTAAACGGAAAAATAATGTAGAATGACATTTTGGAGTTTTTTTTTTTTTTGTTTCTGTATAATACTATGAATTATTAAAATTAATAACAATAATTGAAATAAAAGCATAGATAATATTGATGGCTAGAAAAAAGGATAAATGACAAGATAATTATTCGGTAGAATGGGGAGTAACATTTGAGTTGCCTGGGAAAAAAATCAAAGATTCCTCGTCACCTATAAGCAGGAGCAGCAGCCTCACCACATCCTTTCCTGCACCTTGATCATCGGAGACGTTACGGCCGACCACCATCACCACCACTGCAACCCATCGAGCTGGAACTCATAAGCCAGCCATGAGATATAACAGGTAAAACAGGTTTGTGGGCGTCTCAGACTACCTGTCCTGCTTTAAATTTACCCCCTCTTCTCTCATCTACATCATCCCCCTTCAATTGTACCTGTATATATGTATATTGAAAGTAGAGTTTCGGGATCCCCGAGTCGGGATTATACACATCGTACACCAAAAAATTGGTCTTTTGATTCCTACGAGGAAATCTCATTCCGAAATAAAAAACCATATAGAATAGAGAGAGGAGAAAGAGAAATGGTTTTGGTCCAAAAGCGGGGATGAAAAGGAAAGAAAAAAAATAAAGACACCGACAAGATAAACCTTACGACCTGTGATCTGATCTTATAGTAGATATACTTATGCCGTGTGGTATGTGGAAGAAAGAATGCAATGCGGATCCAAAAGAATAACAAGGGGGAAAGGAAAAGGTCTCTACACTAAAACGAAATATTTTAAGAATTAAATGTTTACAAAAGGAAACTGATGGTAAGCTCCTTTCTTACCGACTTCCGCTTTTTTATCATCTCAGCCACACAGTAGAATGGCCGGACCCTGATAACCACATCTACTGAAACTTGCTGTGTCAATCTACATTCGCAATTTAAAGCTAAATTAACGGAAAGAGTTGCAAAAGCAAGAGGTTTCAGTCAAGGACGTTCCAAGAAAAAAACCGTTTCCTTGAAATTTTTTGAAATTTTGAGTACTTATCCTCATAAGTATCCTCTATACGCAGGAATTTTTTTAAATAGTCCTTGCGGCACTAAATTTTGAAATATTATCATTTAAAATTTGTATATTTTACATACAAACCCTCTGCTGACCGACGTTCAAGCGAACGTTTTGTTAAATATCAATCGTACTTTTCTTAGGATTGTTTTAAAAAACTGAGAATCATTAATTGAAGATATTTCAAGTATTTTTTATCAAAAAAAAAAACATAAACAAGCAGTATTCATTTTTTTATAAAAAATGTGTGAAGTTAGAGACTTTCGATATTTTATGTGAGTAGAAGTAAGTGAGCGATAGTCTATAAAGAGAGGCAGCTATAGTGCGTGAGAAAGAAACCAATAGCCATAACCTATTGGTGTCTTTTTTTTTGTCTATGAACGTCCTTAATGATACTGAAATTGAGAGACGTCTGATCATTTTTAGAATTTTTTTAAAAAACAAATTATAGCAAGAAAATTTTATTGAAAAATTTCATCTTCAGAAGCTCTAAAAAATTATAAATGAGATTTTTTATAAATAATTTTCTATGCCTAGTTTATTTTTCAAGCACAATCAAAAGATGGTCAAGTGTCTGCTAACTTCAGCTTCATTACTATTAACAGATATCTGCCAATTTTTAAGATTTTTTGAAAGAATTAATTATTGCCTAGAAAAATACAATTTCTTGAGCAAAGAAAATTTATCTTTGCTCCAGAATGACTTTGGTTTTCCTCAAAATTTTCTTGGCACAAGAAATTCATTTTTTCTGTGCAGTAACAAAATTGAATAAAAATTTCACATGTAAAAATAAAAAAAAAATTTTACGAAATTTTTTTTTAATACAAATTTATTTATAATAAAAAACAGCAATTGTCAAAGAAAAATTAATATTAATTTATTCATTTAAAGTTTACGTAATAGAAAAAATTATACTGACCTAATTTTGATTTTTTTTTTAAATTAAATAATTAAATAGCGATAAAATATTTAAAAAATGTCCATCGTAGATTTTTATTATTACTACATGTGGAATTTTTTGTTGTTGTAATTTACTTGTTAAAATTGTCAGGTGTCATTTAAAATGATAATTTTATGAATTACTACTGGAAATTCTTAAATGCTGCTAATTTATAGCATGTCGGATTCATCGAGATTTTTTTAGTTGAGAATTGAAAAAGTAAAAGGTTTAGTATTTTTTAAAAAAGCGAGACAAAAATAACAATTGTGACAGGTTATGTGTCGGAAAAATTTATTAAAAATACGGTAAAAGTAAATTCTTCAGTTCTCGTACGCTTGAGGTGAATACAAATGGCGCGAAAATATTTAAATTTATAAGTAATAACCGGTTTTTTGGTAAAGAATTTTTTTTTTTATTTTTAAATTTTCTATGGAAAATTGGAGTGAGGCCAATTTTAAAAATTCATGAGCTTGTAGGACATAATAGTCATGAAAAATCTTTTTCTGAGGTATTGTGTGTATTAATGAGTGTGAAAGCAGCAGGTGATTTTTTTGTTATAAAAATATAATTATATGGAAAAATGCGGTGGAATCTGTTGAAAAGTTTCTTTTACGGTATTTTTCAGATTACTTTTCTTGCAATTAAATTCATATATATTGGAATAAATTAAAAACAAAGTGTTTGCTTATTTTGTATTCATATTTTTCAGAGCTCGGTGATTGTATTAGTAATTAGTGCGTGCGAAAAAACAGAGCGCAAAGGTGTGCTAGTTTTGTTACAATTATTTTGCGGAAATTATGAATAATTGTTTTTCGTGACAGTACAGAAATATAGAGATTTAAAAAAAAAATTATTAAAATTTCTTTTTTAATGATAGTTCATTTTTTTCTTAAACTTTAATTTTAAATTAAAATTAAGAAAAAAAGAGTAAACATTTTTTTGGATTAAAAGTTTCTCAAATTCGTTGCTTTTATAGTTAAAAATTCGAAAAAACTTCTAGTTTCTTTTTATGTATTTAAAAACTAGAAAAAAAATTTTTTACAACAATTTATTCAAAATTTTTAATATTTAAAATTAAAAAAAAAATAATAAAAACTTTAATGTCTGTATTCATACTCAGTACCATAAAAAATATAATTTTCACTCGTTGGTATTTTATTGTCAGCGTGTATAAAAATTTCCCAAAACAATTTCAGTAAATGCATCGGTGAATGATTTGGTCACGCGTATTAGCTCAGGATAATAACGCATAACGCGGCTCCATCGGTACGTGTCGGACAATGAGACTAAGATTGCATATTGTTGTTTATATTTACGCGTCGTGGCATAAATCTTCGTTTAACTTGCATTCAGGTCCTAAGTTTATAACAGTATGCACATTTTTACTTTCCTCTATATATGTTCTGTGAGTATAGACTCAACTCTACCGGCTTGTTCATTCTCCAATGTCCGATGGCTCTTGGTCATTCTCTCCTTGTCCGCAAAAGTCAGGTTGTGCTAAAGCTTCAGCTGATATGAAGAAAACGAAGAACAAGGACTGACGAGAAAGAAAGAGAGAGAGAGAAAGAGAGGTCAGTTGTTGGTTGTTGGTTGTTGCATTCAGCTGTACGGCATATAATACAAACGCAGCTTAGGGTTCCGCGTGTGTACTAAAACCACGCGGGTTGCCGCGGTCTTCGTCACGGATAACGCGCGGTCTTCATTAAACCTAACCTCTTTGCGTGCTTTAAGGCTATTAAGCGGTCGGAGCAGACCGGCCTACAACTAATTTGTACTGTAAATGAGATCCCCCGTACCCTCTGTAGTCTCTACCCCGCGCCGATCCGTGTTTCTGTGCTAGGGCTTCTTACAATACACATATAAACGAGTTAACTCTTTCTGTGCCATCAGTACTACACTCTATAATATTATACTCTGATTCGCGTGTTATTATTTATGAATTTCATTCCTAGCGTGGAAACTGAGGTTAAATATGTACAAACATTTTCACGGAATAAAAGGGAACAAGAAATATATTTTTACCTTCGACTGTACGCTAAATTTCTTTATTAACAGTTTTATTTTTCTATTCATTTGATAACATTAATTTAACAGTCACTTAAATTATTTAAAATTCTATTCTCCTAGTTTTTAATTTATTTTTAACGTGAAGATACAAACTAGAATGAAAAAATCTTTTTAAAAGTCAAAGTAATTTTTTCAATAGTTCAAGATCAACAATTATTTATTACAAATCATTTATTAAAATTAATTAAACGTTGAAAACATGTTTTTAAAATCAATACAAAAATTATTCTAATTAAAATTCAAATTTTGCATGCTTATTTATACGCCATCTATGTACGTCATTTCCCGTATTGCCAACATTAAAGTAGCGAAATTTTGTTTTAATACTCGAATCTTAACTGATTATATCCTTATTCGATAAAATCTTGAAAATATAATGTAATAATTAAAATAAAATTATTTACAATCTCTAGCATAACAATTTGAATATTCTTAGCGATTATTTAACAACTTTTGTTTATTATACATTAGAAAAACAATATCAAACATAATAATAAACTTTGCTTATTACTTTCCCAATGTGAGAAAGTCTTTTGCGAATGCAATTATACATTAAATTAATTTAAACTTATAAAATACTTGAAGCAATTCTCTCAACATATAAATTCTCGAAACGAATTAATTGTGAGAAAAAATGAAAAATTTCAACATTTTTATCCGAAGGCTTTGGATAACTAAGCAACCTTAAATCTCAGTGTCAGAAGGTTCTAACTTTCAAATGATTAATTCCCAAAATAATCTAGTTTTTTTCCCATTACTTTAGAGTGTCATCGCATCGGTAAATCTTAAGGTGAATTCAGCTTGGTCTTGGTCTGTTCTCAGCTACTCTGAATTCCGATAGGCATCGAAACCGATTTCAGAAGACAGTCACCAGTCTGAAATGTTTTTTTATTCTCACACTTGGTGTCGGTGTCCGAAAGGTTCTCACCCTGGTTACGTTTACGCTTTTATTCGGCAGGCGCTCTCTTTACTTCTTCGCTTGGCAGTGTATATCGGGTTCCTCGTTCCTCAACTTAACTTTTGCGGCATTTTGGAATCCCAAAGACCTGTAGAAATCTTCGGAGACTGTAGACTGTGTAGTAGTCTGTGGTGAAGACGAGCAAAGGGAGAGATAAATCTACGTCGCGATCTATACGAAGAAACGCGTTATCCTTTTGGATCGCCTTCCGTTCTCTCTACATTCTGTCTACACATATATGTATTTATTTATTTATGTACGCACAGTCCAGTCTGTGTAGACCTTAGACCATACTTATATATTTTTTTTATTTTACCCTTCGATTTTTTATAGCGCAATTCTCCCTCGCCGTGTAACTTGTAAGCGCGAAAGTAGCCAGTAGTCCGGTAAGAATATAGAAAATAAGAGAATTAAGCCGCCTTAGTCTCAACTCCTTAGTCTTAAACTCCGAGTCGTGTTAAGAGGATACTATACACTACACACAACTCCAAGCGGCCTCTTTACAAGTGGACATTTATTTAAAACACCGCACCACCTTCAATAGCTGAGATTCTCGTGTGAAAAGGAAGAAATATGTAAATGCCCAGTTGAGGGGCATCTACAGGGTAAATAAATTTATTCGTTCAAAACTACGGACATAATATAATGTAGTGAAGAACCAAGAGGATCCAGAGGGAGGGATCAAGGATCTTAGACTCTTCTCTCTCTATCGTCTGCATGTTCATTTCTTCTTCTTCATCTTCTTTTAATGTTGTTGTTGCTGTTGTTGTAATAATAGTATAGATGTTTAGTCGCTGTGGTGGTATAGTTGTTTAATGGAAGGCTTTAAACACCGGATCGGATTTCATGCCACCGGCTGATGATACTCATTCAGTTAGCTTTACTTTTTTCGTAACATTTCTTTTAAGCCCTTAACTTCACTTCGACGGTTTTGGAGAAATTGTGGGAGAATTTATAATGAAGGGAATAAAAAATTGATCGTTGTAATAATTATGATTATGATAGACCGTTGGGACAATTTATTGAAACTTTTGATAAATTAATTTATTTGGAAACAATTTATTTATTTTTTTTAATTTGAAGTATTATTTATTATAGCAAAAATAATAATTATAATTAATGTTCTAGTAAAAAAGAAAATTTATTGATGATTTTAATGAGTGAAATAATATTTTTAAACGTTTGATTTAATAGATAATTTTTCAAGTAGAAAAATATTATGACTCAATAATTTTTTTTTATTTTATACATGCCGTGTATTTATGAAGAAAAATTTTTTATAGAAGAGAAATGGAGGAGCTATTAATTTTTTCAAGGAGTTTTAATTTGCTGGGGCGTGTAATTTTCACTCAACTTTTTTTAAATTTAAATTTCTTAATTGCTGAGTGTTAATTAAAACTTTTACGATCGATTATTTAAAGGAAGAAATTAATTTTTTCGCAAGTTTTTTTCGAGTCGATTAAAAATCGCACTAATCAAGTCATGATAATAAAATGTGACGAGCAAAAAATTTCGGCTAATTTTTCGTTAATACATACTTACTTTTTAATTAAAATATTGAACTTAAGAATTTACACCAATATTTTTTTTTTATCAATCAATATTGTGACGAGACAGAATTATTTTTCGAAAAGAAATTTTTTCTATTTATAAAATCTAAACAAAATTATCCAAAATTTTTTCGTTATTTAAATGGAAAACTTTTTAAAATTTTAATTAAAATCATACAAGTAGAAATATTTTTCCACGATTAATTTAAAAATGAAAATATTTCAATAAAAATATTGAAGATTAATTTTTATTTTGACTGAAATTTTTTTTGTCAATTTCAGCCTCTACATTTTATATGCATTAAAACAGTAAAATAAAACCTGTAATTCAAAATTTAAATCCATACCTGAGTAATAAAGCAATTTCACATCCCGAATAATTTTTCTCACCAAAAACCAGCTCTCTATTACAAAAAAATAAAAAACAAATATTTTTTTCCTATTTACCTATCCCATTATCAAGTATTTATATTTTATTTTCATATATAATATCCAACACATAACATATTTTTTGAGTGTTTATTGCACACCATAAAACCGTGACGTGATAAAATAACTTAACCCTGACGTCTACCTCAAGTCAGCTCTATACCTGGGAAACTAAACAAATATAAATACAATATACCTCCACTAAGTCATCTCTAATTTAAAAAAAAATTTTCCACCAGATATAATAAAAACAATATAATTACCAGCACACCAACGCGATAAATAAATAGCTCAAAAATTTCACGGTTTCGACCGCGTGTCTGTCTATTTTTCACCGGCATTTAGTTTTGTAAAGTGGCAGCACGGTACCGATAAGCCATACAATAGTGTTCGAAGCCTCGGCCAATCGATTCGGCTCGGTACTCAGACTCGCCCTAATTCACGGGATTGTTCCTCAACCGGTATTGTTTTCCATTAATCACAGTATCTTTTTACGTATAATCATCTCTTTACTCATTTACACGATACAGAACGAAAATATCTTGGATCAAGTTCAATGTTATTGTCTACAAAAAGCAGTAAACATATGAGAGCAGAGAATCGCACATGTCACGAATAATCCAGGCAGTTATTTTTTTGGGTGCCCAAGATCATGCCAAATATAAAGAGAGAGCAGAAAAATAGGATGAGTTGACGCTCGGATTTCCTTAATAAAATGGGGCGCAAACGCCACGCCAGCGAATATCTGGCTGATAGTGGCACGGTCAGCTCGATGTCCACCTCGAGAAAGTGCTTAAGGGGGTGAATAAGCTGAAAGAGAGAAAGAGAGCGAGAAATCTTGAGGCGGCTGGGTGTTGCTTAGCTTCATTCAATCTGACACAAAATCTTCTTTACCCTCTCACTTATTTTCACTCTTTTTTTATTTTTCTCTCCCTTCCTCCTCGCTGTTTCGTTCTCGACTTCATATCACCCTCCCTATTCCTATTCCTATCCCTATACGTGACTTTCAATCTCATCTGAAGATCTGACGTGTGATATTCAAAAAATGTTTGCTGAAAATTAAATCACGAAAATAAAGCCAAAGAGAAAGAATATTATATTTTTCGTTGAAAAAGAATCTTATCAAAATAAAAAATTAATATTTATACGTAGTTTATAAGTCGTGTATGTAAATTTTAATCGTTGTTTAAGTGATTTATTCATATTTTTCTAACTTGATGGATAAAATAATTTTATGTAATAAATTTTGGCTCAAGAATTTGATCTATTGACTCAAAAAAAAAATTTCCTTCAAATGGTTCAAAATTTTTGCTCTTTAATTAAGTTCTCTTCTATTAGTATATCAGTTCTATTAAAGTGGTTTTCTTAGTTTTATAAATAATTAGATTTTGTCAAACTCTACTAATGATTATTATACGGATTTATCCACACTCCTAGACTTTTTTATATTTATATTGCTCTAAATGCACAAAAAACTCATTTTAAATTCTACGACTTTTTTGCTCTTCTTAATGCCAAAGGTAATGTAAAAATATGACGCGAAACATTATTATGATTTAAAAATTTAACTTCAAGTAAATTCCGAGTCAAACACAAATCATTTTTTATTTTTTCAAAGTATTTTAATTTATATATAATGATATGGGTTTAATTATCCTTTTATATAATATTGGTAATAAAGTATTCAGTTATAAAATATAAAAATTGTTTCTCAAACAATAATTAATAAAACAAAAAATGATCAAATTTATGATAATACATTTTATAGGTAAAGCAATATTAGTTTAGTATATTATAAAATTTGAATAGATGAAATTCAAAATTTGAAACTTTGGAGAATAATAACAATAACAATAACTAATATAAGTTCAGATATATCTAAACAAAATTAATGA
>JZSA01002542.1:0-13424 GCA_000956155.1 Cotesia vestalis | reverse complement strand
AAAGACTTAAAAATTTGTTAAAAAATTCGAAAAAAATTGTTCAAAGGGTCGATTGAGCCGGGGATTTTTTTTAAATACTTATTTTACATCTTGACAGAATATAACAAATGATCAAGACAATAATTCCGCCGGAACTACCCCTTATACCACCCCAAGGACTCAAAAATTTATTAAAAAATTCAAAAAAAATAGTTCAAAGGGTCGTATGAAGCTGGGAATTAATTTAAAAACTCCTCCCACACCCACACAGAATATAAAAAATAATCAAAACAATAACTCGGCCGGAACTAACCCTTAAGCCACTCAAAAGACTTAAAAATTTGTTAAAAAATTCGAAAAAAATTGTTCAAAAGTTCGTTTGAAGCTGGGATTTTATCAAAATACTTATTTTACATCCCTACGAAATATAGAAAATAATCAAGACAATAACTTAGCTGGAACTATCCCTTAAGCCACCCCAAATACTTACAAATTTATTAAAAAATTCAAAAAAAATAGTTCAAAGGGTCGTTTGTTGCTAGGATTTTTCTAACACTCCCCTCAAACCCCCACAAAATATAAAAATGAATCAAGACAATAACTCCGCCGGAACTACCCCTTAAGCCACCCCAAAGACTTAAAAATTTGTTAAAAAATTCGAAAAAAATTGTTCAAAGGGTCGATTGAGCCGGGGATTTTTTTTAAATACTTATTTTACATCTTGACAGAATATAACAAATGATCAAGACAATAATTCCGCCGGAACTACCCCTTATACCACCCCAAGGACTCAAAAATTTATTAAAAAATTCAAAAAAAATAGTTCAAAGGGTCGTATGAAGCTGGGAATTAATTTAAAAACTCCTCCCACACCCACACAGAATATAAAAAATAATCAAAACAATAACTCGGCCGGAACTAACCCTTAAGCCACTCAAAAGACTTAAAAATTTGTTAAAAAATTCGAAAAAAATTGTTCAAAAGTTCGTTTGAAGCTGGGATTTTATCAAAATACTTATTTTACATCCCTACGAAATATAGAAAATAATCAAGACAATAACTTAGCTGGAACTATCCCTTAAGCCACCCCAAATACTTACAAATTTATTAAAAAATTCAAAAAAAATAGTTCAAAGGGTCGTTTGTTGCTAGGATTTTTCTAACACTCCCCTCAAACCCCCACAAAATATAAAAATGAATCAAGACAATAACTCCGCCGGAACTACCCCTTAAGCCACCCCGAAGACTTAAAAATTTAAAAAAAAATTAAAAAAAAATAGTTTAAAGGGTCGTTTAAAGCTGGGAGATTTTTAAACACTCCTCTTACACCTCTATATAGTACAAAAAAAAATCAAGCCGATAACTCGGCCGAAACTACCCCTTGAGCCACCCTAAAGACCTAAAAATTTAAAATAAAAATTCAAAAAAATAGTTCAAAGGGTCGTTTGAAGCTAGGATTCTATTTAAACACTCCTCTCACACCCTAACAGGATAGAAAAAATAATCAAAACAATAACTCCGCCGGAACTACCCCTTAAGCAACCCAAAAGACTTAAAAATTTGTTAAAAAATCCGAAAAAAATTGTTTAAAGGGTCGTTTGGAGCTGGAATTTTTTTACACACTCCCCTCACAGCCCTACAGACTACAAAAAAAAATCAAGCCGATAACTCGGCCGAAACTACCCCTTGAGCCACCCTAAAGACCTAAAAATTTAAAATAAAAATTCAAAAAAATAGTTCAAAGGGTCGTTTGAAGCTAGGATTCTATTTAAACACTCCTCTCACACCCTAACAGGATAGAAAAAATAATCAAAACAATAACTCCGCCGGAACTACCCCTTAAGCCACCATAAAGACTTAAATGTTTATTAAGAAATTCAAAAAAAATAGTTCAGAGGGTCGTGTAAAGCTGGGATTTTTTTAAGACACTCCTTCGACACCCCCACAGACTACAAAAAAAATCAAGCCGATAACTCAGCGGGAACTACCCCTTAAGCCACCCAAAAGACTTAAAAATTTGTTAAAAAATTCGAAAACAATAGTTCAAAGGGTCGTTTGAAGCTCGGATTTGTTAAAATATTTATTTTACATCCCCACAGAATATGATGAATAATCAAGACAACAACTCCTACGGAACTAGCCCTTAAGCCACCCTAAAGACGTAAAAATGTATTAAAAAATTCAAAAAAAATAGTTCAAAGGATCGTTTTAAGCTGGGATTTTTATTAGACACTCCTCTTACACCTCTACAGACTACAAAAAATAATCAAGGAAATAACTCCGCCGGAACTACCCCTTAAGCCACCATAAAGACTTAAATGTTCATTAAGAAATTCAAAAAAAATAGTTCAGAGGGTCGTGTAAAGCTGGGATTTTTTTAAGACACTCCTTCGACACCCCCACAGACTACAAAAAAAATCAAGCCGATAACTCAGCGGGAACTACCCCTTAAGCCACCCAAAAGACTTAAAAATTTGTTAAAAAATTCGAAAACAATAGTTCAAAGGGTCGTTTGAAGCTGCGATATTTTTAAACACTCCTCTTACCCCCCTTCAGACTACAGAAAATAATCAAAACAATAACTCCACCGGAACTACCGCTTAAGCAACCCCATATACTCAAAAATTTATTAAAAAATTCAAAAAAAATAGTTCAAAGGGTCGTTTGAAGCTGCGATATTTTTAAACACTCCTCTTACCCCCCTTCAGACTACAGAAAATAATCAAAACAATAACTCCACCGGAACTACCGCTTAAGCAACCCCATATACTCAAAAATTTATTAAAAAATTCAAAAAAAATAGTTCAAAGGGTCGTTTGGAGCTGGAATTTCTTTACACACTTTCCTCACACCCCTACAGACTACCAAAAAAAAATTAAGCAGATAACTTTACCGGGCCTGACCCTTAAGCGACCCCAAATATGTAAAAATTTATCAAAAAAAATTAAAAAAAAATAGTTCAAAGGGTCGTTTGAAGCTGCGATATTTTTAAACACTCCTCTTACCCCCCTTCAGACTACAGAAAATAATCAAAACAATAACTCCACCGGAACTACCGCTTAAGCAACCCCATATACTCAAAAATTTATTAAAAAATTCAAAAAAAATAGTTCAAAGGGTCGTTTGGAGCTGGGATTTTTTTAACACTCCCCTTAAACCCCCACAGAATATAAAAAAGAATCAAGACAATAACTCCGCCAGAACTACTCCTTAAGCCACCCCGAAGACTTAATAATATAAGTAAAAAATTTAAAAAAAATGGTTCAAAGGGTCGTTTGAAGCTTGGAGTTTTTTAAACACTATCCTTACACCCCAACAGACTACAAAAAAAGATATAGCCGATAACTCCTCCGGAACTACCCCTTAAACCACCCCAAATACTTAAGAATTTATTAAAAAGTTCAAAAAAAATAGTTGAAAGGGTCGTTTGAAGCTGGGAGATTTTTAAACACTACCCTTACACCCCTACAGACTACAAAAAATAATAAACCCGATGAATCCTCCGGAACTACCGCTTAAACCACCCTAAATACTCAAGAATTTATTAAAAATTAAAAAAAAAATAGTTCAAAGGGTCGTTTGAAGCTGCGATATTTTTAAACACTCCTCTTACCCCCCTTCAGACTACAGAAAATAATCAAAACAATAACTCCACCGGAACTACCGCTTAAGCAACCCCATATACTCAAAAATTTATTAAAAAATTCAAAAAAAATAGTTCAAAGGGTCGTTTGGAGCTGGGATTTTTTTAACACTCCCCTTAAACCCCCACAGAATATAAAAAAGAATCAAGACAATAACTCCGCCAGAACTACTCCTTAAGCCACCCCGAAGACTTAATAATATAAGTAAAAAATTTAAAAAAAATGGTTCAAAGGGTCGTTTGAAGCTTGGAGTTTTTTAAACACTATCCTTACACCCCAACAGACTACAAAAAAAGATATAGCCGATAACTCCTCCGGAACTACCCCTTAAACCACCCCAAATACTTAAGAATTTATTAAAAAGTTCAAAAAAAATAGTTGAAAGGGTCGTTTGAAGCTGGGAGATTTTTAAACACTACCCTTACACCCCTACAGACTACAAAAAATAATAAACCCGATGAATCCTCCGGAACTACCGCTTAAACCACCCTAAATACTCAAGAATTTATTAAAAATTAAAAAAAAAATAGTTCAAAGGGTCGTTTGGAGCTGGGATTTTTTTAACACTCCCCTTAAACCCCCACAGAATATAAAAAAGAATCAAGACAATAACTCCGCCAGAACTACTCCTTAAGCCACCCCGAAGACTTAATAATATAAGTAAAAAATTTAAAAAAAATGGTTCAAAGGGTCGTTTGAAGCTTGGAGTTTTTTAAACACTATCCTTACACCCCAACAGACTACAAAAAAAGATATAAAAAAATTCAAAAAAAATAGTTCAAAGCGTCGTTTGAAGTTGGATTTTTTTTCAAACACTCTTTTTACACCTCTACAGACTACAAAAAATAATCAAGACAATAATTCGGCCGGAACAACCCCTCAAGCCACCCCAAAGACGTAAAAATTTGAAAAAAAATTCAAATAAAATAGTTCAAAGGGTCGTTTGAAGCTGGGATTTTTCTAAAATACTTATTACACATCTCTACAGAATAAAAATTATAATCAAGACAATAACTTCTCCGGAACTACCCCTTAACTCACCCCAAAAACTTAAAAATTTATTAAAAAATTCAAACAAAATAGTTCAAAGGGTCGTTTGAAGGTGGGATTTTTTTAAAATACTTATTCTACATTCTCACAGAATATGAAAAATAATCAAGACTATAACTCCGCCGGAACTGCCCCTTAAGCTACCCCATACACTTAAAAATATGAAAAAAAATTCAAAAAAAATAGTTCAAAGCGTCGTTTGAAGTTGGATTTTTTTTCAAACACTCTTTTTACACCTCTACAGACTACAAAAAATAATCAAGACAATAATTCGGCCGGAACAACCCCTCAAGCCACCCCAAAGACGTAAAAATTTGAAAAAAAATTCAAATAAAATAGTTCAAAGGGTCGTTTGAAGCTGGGATTTTTCTAAAATACTTATTACACATCTCTACAGAATAAAAATTATAATCAAGACAATAACTTCTCCGGAACTACCCCTTAACTCACCCCAAAAACTTAAAAATTTATTAAAAAATTCAAACAAAATAGTTCAAAGGGTCGTTTGAAGCTGGGATTTTTTTGAAATACTTATTTCACACCCCTACAGACTACAAGAAATAATCAAGACAATAACTTCGCCGGAACTACCTATTAAGCCACCCCAAAGACTTAAAAATTTTCGAAAAATTACATAAAAATAGTTCAAAGGGTCGTAGCTAATAAAATTTGGTGAAATGCATCGCAAAGCTCTTCTAATTAGCTTCAATTTTCACTAATTAGAAGTGTTTATAGCCTCAATATTACTCCTTTTAGAGTTCGTTTAATGATACAGTTTTTAGTAGGTTTCATAAAAATCTAACTATTGCAGCCGTCCTCATGGCGCAACTTTAAAAAAAGTTAGTCATTTTTTAACTTTCTTATTCTCCCTTTATTTTTCTTCTTAAATTTTTTTTATTTATTGAATGTTCTTTCCAGAAGAAAATGAACTAGTTCAGTTGTTATACCAAGTTGAAGTTATAAAAACATCAATTTTTACGATTTTCAAATTTTAAAATCCTGTCATTATCTTTTTTATTATTAATATAAAAATGAAATCTACTTCCATTTCGGGTGCCAGATGGCCTTTTTTTTTCTTATAATTATCCATTACTTCAATTATTCCCATGGAAATAGACACTCGAAATTACTCAAATAAAATCAGTTTTCTATTATTTGATTTATTTTTTATAATTTTTAATAACTAAAATTATTTTAATGAAATCTAAGACCTGAGAATACTTTAATTAAATCAGTTATTGTTTATTTGATTTATTTTTTATAATTTCTGATAAGTAAAATCATTCTAATAAAAATAAAGACTGATCAATACTTTAATTAAGTAACTTTCTGATTATTTAATTTATTTTTTATAATTATCAATTGCTAAACTTATTCTAATGTAAATGAAGATTCAAAACTACTTGAATAAAATCAGTTTTCTATTGTTTGATGTTTTGTTTATATTTTTTAATTTCTAAAATTATTCAAATGAAAATTAAGACCCGAAACTACTTCAATTACATCAGTTTTTAATTTTTTTAATTCTTTTTCATAATCTTCAATAACTAAATTTATTTTAATGGAAATTAAGACGATAAACTAATTTTATTGAATATGTTTTTCATTTTTCGATTGATTTTTCATAATTATTAATTACCAAAATTATTCTAATAGAAATAAAAACTCGAAAATAAGAAAAAAGAATCTTTTTTTGATCGATCGATTCATTTTTTATAATTATTAATCACTAAAATTATTCTATTAAAAATAAAGATTCAGAACTACTTTAATTAAATCAGTTATTGATCATTTGATTCAGATTATATAATTATTAATTACTAGAATCATTCTTATCGAACTAAAGACTTAAAACTACGTTTTTTAAATCAGTTTTTAATTCGTTAATTTTTTTTATAATTATTTATTACTCAATCTATTCTAACGGAAATGAAGACTCAAAACGACTAAAGTAGAATCTTTTTTTGATTAATTGATTTACTTTCTGTAATTATTGATTATTTAAAATATTTTAATGAAAATAGAGACAAGAAACCACTTTAATTGAATCAGTTCTTGATTATTTGATTCATTCTCTATAATTATCTATGAATAAGATTATTCTTATGAAAATAGAGACAAGAAACCACTTCAATTGAATCAGTTCTTCATTATTTGATTTATTTTCTATAATTTTCAATGAATAAGATTATTCTCATGAAAATAAATACTTGGAAATACTTTTATCAGTTTAGTTTTTGATTATTCGATTTATTTTTCTTAATTATTTATTACTAAAATTAATCCGATGAAAATAAAGACTCGAAACTACTCAAATGAAATCAGTTTTCTATTATATGATTTTCTGTTAATAATTATTAATTTCTGAAATTATTCTAATGGAAATAAGGACTCGAAACTACCAAAGTAGAATCTTCTTTCGATTTATTGATTTCTATTTGTAATTATTAATTACTAAAATTGTTCTAATGAAAATGAAGACTTAAAATTACTTTAATAGATCAGTTTTTGATTCGTTAATTTTTTTTTCTATTATTATTCATTACTCCAATTATTCTAACGAAAATAAAGACTTAAAACTACTAAAGTAAAATCTTTTTTTGATTAATTGATTTATTTTTGTGATTGTTAATGTTATGTCCACCCCAAAATTTTTCTTTTAAATTTAAATCACCCGCGCAGATGGAAGACTTCTCCATGCGCGAAAGCCACAATAAAATATAAACTACGCATTATTATTTTGACGTTGGGTTTTCCCAATCGGGTTCCCATTGGGTCCTCATTGGGTTTTCCCTATTGGGGATCCCCCGTCGAAACCCAATGGGGTCCCAATGTATGCTTTGGGCATTCCCAAAGTAATTTCTAGTCGGGTAGTGACTATTGTTTAAGAGAAGATATTGATAGTAGAAACGAAGTGAACGTTTGTGAACCTATTGTTGAATTTTTGAGTGATTATTCTGACGATGCATTTGAAATTTTAAGTGATTGCTCTTGTTGTAATGAGTTGAATTCGGAAAGTGATGAAGAGATTAATCTAAATAACAATGAATTCAACAGTGGTCAAATCCAAGATGATATTATAATGTTTCCCGCAGCTGATATTACGGCTTCGGATGTTTTGTTTATGGTTGAAATGTTTTCAGCATCGAAAAATTTTACTATAAAGGATGAAAATGATTTACTCAACTTAATAAAAACTTTGGCAGGGCCAGATTTTACGGAATGGGAAAGTAGCTCATATCTCAGATCAAAAATGCATAACGTACCAGATGACAAAATTATTTTACATTTTTTTTGCGAATCTTGTAAAGTTATTTTAACTAAAAAATCTTTAAAAAACTCTGTCAAAAGAGAAAAAATCACTTGTAAAAAATGTGATGCAGAATTTGAAATTTCTTCGAAAAGTACTAATGCTTTCATGAGTCCTGACCTTCTCTATCAGATAGAATTAATTTTAAACATACCTGAAGTTCAGGATGCTTTATTTCATAATATTACTCAATCAAATAATACATCATCTGATATTTGTGATGTTTATGATTCAGAATTATATAAAAAATTAAAAGTTCATGATCCAAATATACTGACATTAAATTTTAACACTGATGGGGCTCCAATCTTTAAAAGCTCGAAGAGAAGTTTTTGGCCACAACAGTTATACATTAATGAACTGCCTTTAGAACTTCGCTTTAAACATATCATACTTGGCGGCATTTTTTTAACAGACAAAGAACCCAAATCCGACTTGATGAACTTGTATAATTCAGCGTTATGCGACCAAATAATAGATTTAACTAATAACGGCGTCAATATACGTAAGTATTCCACCCATGAGAAGGTTAACTTGAAATTTACATTATTTTGTTGTTGCCTGGACACACCTGCTCGAGCTACCTGTCAGAACCGTATGAAATTCAATGGTTACTGGGGATGTAGCTGGTGCTATGAGCCGGGATTGTACGTAGGAAACGCTGTACATTATCCAATTGTTGAAGTTGAAGCACCTTTAAGAACTCACGAAGAACATCTAGTAAATGTTAGTGAAGTAAAAAAAATGTACGAATCTTCCACCAGAGAAAAATATATTCCTACAATTAAAGGTGTTAAAGGTTCCATGTCTTTTATCGAAAAATTTCCATTATTCGATAGTATCTGGGGATTTACGAATGATTATATGCATAGTTGTTTACTCGGAGTTATACGCCAAATTTTAGTATTATTGGATACACCAGAGAAAAAATATAGACTTAATAAAAGTGATTGGGACAAAGTTAATAAGCGTTTAACTGCCATAAAGCCACCTCATGAAGTTTACAGACTACCACGTTCGACTGCTGACTTATGCAAATGAAAAGCTTCTGAATTTGAGTCGTGGCTTCTATATTATAGTCAGTTATGTCTAGATGGGATCGTAGATGAAACTTTTTTAGAAATGTATGCTCTTCTTGTTAGAGGTATTTATACTTTATTACAGCGAAAAATAACTGAGGAAGATATCACCAGATCTGAATATGATCTTCTACAATTTGTTGGTAGTTTCCAAGCTACATACGGAAAAGCTGCTATAACTTTTAACCTGCACGCCTTGCAACATTTAGGCACCACTGTTAGAAAAACAGGACCATTATGGAGTGGTTTGGCTTTTGCCTTTGAAAATGGTATCTTTCTCCAAAAAAAATGTATCAATGGACCTAATGGTGTCGGCTGTTATGTCCAAGGGCGTTTTTAGAGCGGTAGCGTAAACGGTGGAGGTTTGGACTAACAGTTTAAAGAATACGCAACGGAGGTTTTAATTCCGTTGTTTTAATTATTTATGTGGGACGTTTTCGAGATACGAACTTACCACGCCTTCGTTTGAGACTGACGGATATTTATGTGAGTGGATGTACTTACTCTCTGCAGGAACTTTAGTGATGGTCAGATCCGTGGTTTAAGGGCAGCTGTTAGCGCCTGTTCCTTGATTGGGCCCTTTGGTTGGTTCTCGCAGCGGATGGAGTAGGGTGGATTGGGCTGCTTATCTTAAGGGCTTCTTATTTTTATAAAATGAATTTATTTAAAACAGATTTCACTTTTCAAGATTTATTTAATAAACACCAAAACTTCTACACTTTCACAATTTTTATCAGATCGAAATTAACATTAATGAATTTTATTTATTTGAGCTAACGTCCTCCAGTCCCCCGTAGGGTAAAGTGCGCAAATTTAGCTTTAAAAGATCTTTAGTTACTTATTGACCGAACTCTCGCCTAAGTGCAGGGCAAATTAGAACTTTGAGATTCCGGTTCTCTATGATAAACTTAATGTTAATACGTGGCCTGATGGTTAAACCGCGTCCAAACTTCCTTTAAGTGCAGTGCAAATTAAAGCAAAGGACTCTACAAGGCACGGGCCCGTCAGTTAAACGCGGAAGTCGAATTAACTGCTCGAAGACAAGGCGTTGGCTGTTGATCGCCTTTTTAAATACTCGCGGTGCTGAGATTGCAGAAGTCCCCGCTAGTCAACCAGCAGTCGCGTAGTTTATATTTTATTGTGGCTTTCGCGCATGGGGAAGTCTTCCATCTGCGCGGGTGATTTAAATTTAAAAGAAAAATTTTGGGGTGGACATAACATTCCCCCGGAAAAGCGAGAAGCTAGCATAGTTTTTCGGTTTTCCTATGGCCACCTTCCCCATAAGCGATATTAAATAATATTTTTTTTTTCGCAATCGGTTGTCGACTTTAGCATACTTTCTTTAGACAATCAAATATCGCGAAAAGAATTCGCTGACGCATCTATATCCGAGTTGGTTAACACCAAACGGAATTTGCAATCCTGTCAGCAAAATTTATCTTAACTCGGTATTGAGAAATAAAAATTTAAATACAACTTTTTGCTAACTAAGCAATATTAATATTAAATTTTATTTATCTCGAAATTTTGGAAAATTTTTTTATCCCTTACATTTACACTACATTGTACGAGAAGTGTGCTGCGAATCTAGCACCTCCTCCGACAAAACTCTCACAGAAGTTTCCTAGTTCTGGAAAGGTGCTTTAATTAGCACTTTCCTTTACGAAAGAAGCTCCCACAAAACTCTTGGGAAGGGTGCTTTAAATTTAGCACCTTCTCTGGACCACACATTCACAGGGGTATAAAACAACTTTAACTTTCAAAATTTCTTTATATTTTTTTTTTATTAGATATTTTATATTTTTGCTGACTCGGAATATTAATCTCTTTGCAATCGGAGAAATATTTTTCTTCCTTGTTAATTATTATTATTACAAAAATTTTATTTTTTTTATTAAAATTTTTAATTTTAATTATTGAATTTCCGTTTTCTCCCGTCTATATTATTGATACCAGGTTTTCAAATTTCAACTATTTTAGAAAAATTTTTTTTCTTCCCCTTTCGTATATAAGAAATTTGAAACTTCTTTTTACCTTCTGGATTTTGGGGAATAAATTCATCAAAAAAAATTTTAATTTGAATTGTCAAAAAAAATTTTTTTTATTCAAATATATTATTCCATTACGTTTACGGTTCTCTAATCAAAACACGTAAACTCGGCCTTGAATCGTCACCTGATAGGTCGTTCCAACTCTTACGCATAAATACTACCGTACGCGACATTCCGTAACACAAGACGCAAGATAACTAATCTTACTCTACGATTATTGTACTTTACAGCTGTTGACCTACTTACCTAGTGACCGATAAAAAAATTACTTCGCGATTTAAATCAAATAAAAATTCCCAAACCAAAATTCAAAATTTTTTTATTCAAACTTTATACGTAATAGTTAAAACACCCTTAACGATGACACCCATACTGAGATTGATCGCACAGTAGTTCAGGAAAATTTAACGATTCAGATAAAAACAAAAATAAATTAACAACAAGCGGGAATAAAACAGTGGGGGATGACGTAGGGAACCACCGATTCGGACCACCCTTTGTCGCCTACAACCCTCCAACTTTTGAAGAGGCTGAAGATATTTTTGCTGAAAGACGTCATCGGCCAAAAATATCTTCACCGTCCAGCTCAGACGAAAATATACCCGAATAAGGCTAAACCAGCCAGCTGCGAAAAACTTTACTAAGAAAGAATCCAAGTCGTCTGTTTCAGAAAAAAAAAAAAACCAATCCAACTCCGACATAAATATCGTACTACTTCTCTTCCTGGGGGTCAGATACCTGGCAAGAGGCACAGGGGAAGTCAAAATAAAACCACTGTACGATCCATTCAAGAAAATCAACTAATCATATCCGAGAGTCAATAGCCACCAAGAAATGCAGACAGAAATTGAACAAGTATAACATCAACTGAGACAACTCCTCGAAGATCTACGGCTAGAAGAATTCGACCCACGAAACCGCACCAAGAGAGCTCCTTCATTCGGCTTCGTAGGCACAATCACACGAGAATTGTTCAGAACCATAAAAACATTAAACATTAATTGAGCTACGATCATCGATAAATCCGAGCCATGAAGCCAAGGGCTAGAAGAAAATAAAGAAAAATAACACTAATAGCCCTAGACCACCAAAAAGAAGAAGCAAACCGGAAATGAAGAACAGGGGGACGATGAAATCTTCCTACGAATCCCTACACAAGGATCAACTGCGAGTCATCCGACTTCAGACATTGGCCAAGAGGGGGACGACGAAGCAGAAGTCAACGAACCACTTACAAGCAAAACTCGACTCCAGCGATAAAGAAAACTCCATCACCAAACAAGCAACCACTGAAGATGCGCCTGAGACCATCGAGAAACCGAAGAAGTCGAAAACATTCCGACTAAGAGACTACAAATCACAGATCTAGACTCAAACCGAACATCAACATCATAGAAAACAAGATCAACAAAAAAAAATTTTTCTTTGTTAAATCACAAAACCGATGGCTCATTTGCGGGAAAACCAAAAATTAATCAAATAAAAATATTAATAATAATAATAAAAAAATCTTCCAATGACATTTTGCCTTACGAAAATTAAAATAGCCAAAAACGAGCCAACGGTTTCCACATCAATATTTCTAAAGATAAAGAGATAGTAAAATGTTAGACAAAGTTTCATTTAATTTACAAAATTTTTTACTTGACTTACATAAATTTTTTTGCGACCGTAAAACTCACAAGACCGAAGATAAAATTACCTCCGGCCTTGAGGGGACGAGTGGAAACAGCGCAAATCTTCACCCTCCAGCTCAGACGAAAATATACCCGAATAAGGCTAAACCAGCCAGCTGCGAAAAACTTTACTAAGAAAGAATCCAAGTCGTCTGTTTCAGAAAAAAAAAAAAACCAATCCAACTCCGACATAAATATCGTACTACTTCTCTTCCTGGGGGTCAGATACCTGGCAAGAGGCACAGGGGAAGTCAAAATAAAACCACTGTACGATCCATTCAAGAAAATCAACTAATCATATCCGAGAGTCAATAGCCACCAAGAAATGCAGACAGAAATTGAACAAGTATAACATCAACTGAGACAACTCTTCGAAGATCTACGACTAGAAGAATTCGACCCACGAAACCGCACCAAGAGAGCTCCTTGATTCGGCTTCGTAGGCACAATCATACGAGAACTGTTCAGAACCATAAAAACATTAAACATTAATCGAGCTACGATCATCGATAAATCCGAGCCATGAAGCCAAGGGCTAGAAGAAAATAAAGAAAAATGTCACTAATAGCCCTAGACCACCAAAAAGAAGAAGCAAACCGGAAATGAAGAACAGGGGGACGATGAAATCTTCCTAC